>VJOZ01040521.1:0-11745 GCA_009801055.1 Stichopus horrens | reverse complement strand
TTAGTGGCAAGGAATCACTAAGCTGCTTGGCTTTCTTGTTTATGGAGGTCAAAGGTCATATGATGTCAATAGAAGACATGTTGACAAACCCTGTAAACACAGTATCTTTAGAAGGGAAAGGTGCTTGAACTTCAGAGTTGGTGTGTTGGTAGTTCACTGTCAGTATGTGATCCCTATAATTTTACATGGAGGTCAAAGGTCATTTGAGATCTCCAGAGCTTAAAGTATGAAAACCTATTACGGAGGTAACTCAGCAAGTGAATTCAGGTAGAACTTCAAAGTGTGAACATTGTTAGCACTGGATCAGCAGCTGATGTCTGTCATTTGAATTGTCCCATGGGAGACACTGTAATGTGATGTGAAATGAATGTAAAAGATCTATCCTGGGTTCCAAAGCCCAACATGTGATACTCAGAGAGTTCTACATGTTCTGAATGTAAACATATGAAGAGGTTAAATCACGCATATTAGGAAGATATTATGCATATTTATTTCCTATTGAATTTTGCCAAAATGTAGATCTATGTTTCATTGCTGCTAGACAGACTTTGGTCTCATTCTCTTCCAATTTGTGGAACATTTTCTTTGTTATTTGCTATGCCCAACAACCACTTAACATAGCTTTTACCACTTTGTCTAAGCCTTCAGAGAATATCTATGTTGCCAGAAACTCTCTGTCAAAATTTACAAAGTACTTTGAAGTTTCAGTCACAGTCAACACTATTTGGTTAGGCTGTGTTGACCTGCACAATCTCAGCTCTTTAACCACAGTTTGGTGTCAAGAACTTGTGAATCACATAGCTCCTTCATGACCACAATTGTCATCAGTGCTGAGTTAATGACATTACTCATTCATCTTATCACTTGGTAACATCAAACCTGTAAGTGTGGTTGTTATTATTGCATTTTGTTTTTCATTTTGGTATGATCCCTTACAGTAAAACCAATAACTATTTGGAAAATCCCTTAAAACAAACAGTCTGCTACTATTACTGTTGCTCATCACTTTCAGAATGGACACTTTAAAGTCTTTACCAACAGGAGACCTTAGTTCATCTCTAATTAACATACAGACCTTTGATTACAGAAACAAACCAGAAAGTCACATGACTTAGTGATTCCTTGCCGATATCTCATTCTCTAAATAGTTAATAGTGATTTTACTGTAATTAATTTTGTGAACTGTATTGATGCCATAAATGGGAGGGAAACAAAGTTAGTGTTACCTCATGACAGATTGGGAAACATTCAGCACACACTATTTATCATGTAGCCCATTGCAGATTATAAGTAAAGTTGTATAACAATGTAAAATACAAAACAAGTATTTGTGGCAGGAAGTTAGGTATTGTGGTCTTCCGTGTATGATTAACGTAGCTATGACATCACTACAGTGTCACCTCACTCTCTGTTTTTGATTTGATGAAGAAACTTTTCTCATTTTGTCTTAATATTTTTGTCATGAAAGGTATAAAGCAAATGCAGATTCATGTAGCAGTGTAGATGCTTCTGCCCAATTAACTCTGAAGAAAAAACAGAATCAAGGAAATGAAGAGACAGAAGTGCCAAGAAAGTCACTGAGATTATCAACTCCAGATAATAAATCACTCAGTGGAGGTATCACTAGACGGAAGTCTGAAAGACTTTCTACTACACCAAAGAAAATGAAAGTTGAACGAACCCTTCAGAGATTAAATGAACAGGAAATAGCAAGGAGGAAAGATGAAGATAGAACTCAGAGAAGAAGTGAATATGCCAGATGTAGCAGCCTCAGAAGGGCATCAGCTGAATGTAGTAACTTGAATTTAATGAAGGAATACCAACCGAAGCAACATGTTGTTAACCTTGTGAGAAAAAACTTAATACAGCATGATGGAAAAAGGGGAAGAGGAAGGGTACTGTCACGATCAGAGAAGCACAAGAGGGTAAATATATCAAAGATTCAGAATATTTAAGTAGCATAATTCTGTAAAGGAATTAAAACAAGTTCATTGCTGAAGGAATGGAAAAAAATATCATTAGTGGGGAGAAGTCATGTTGCAAAAAGAGTAAGTGAAATGCTGAAAATGCATACCCCAGAATATAAACTTAAGGAGGAAGACACATATTATCCTTAGATACAGTGAATCTCATATTTGTTATGGGAATTGTGCCTTGACAAGATTTAGATTGCTTGGTGGATGATGGTTAAGGTGAGTTTGGCTCAATGTAGGTTTAAATGCTAATATCGTTAAAGTGAGCACTATACCTCCAAAATATAGCTTCATATATCTACTGTTTATTAATCCTATAGTCACTTCAGAAAATTAAGAATACTATGTAGCACACAAGGTAAGCTCATGCACAACTTGTGACATGATGTGAGCTTGTTTCCTTTTAATTTTAAGTGAAGCAGAAAGTAATAACCCCTGTTTTGCACCTGAACTTCTAAAACAACTTTATTTCTTAAAAGTTAAGCATTCATCACTAGTTAGCAATTACTTAATGACTTTGTGCACTAACTTCATGTGTCTTCTACTTTTGCTTGTTTCCAGAAATTAGTAGAGATTGTTAACAAAGCCCTTGATGCTAAAGGAGTAAACAAGTCTGCTTGGTGTTACAAGAAGTGCTTCACACGGTTGTATGAACTCTCTAAAAGTTACATCAAGGTAAATGCTTTTAAATATACTTCTGGCCACAGTGAATGGTTGACACTGCAAAGAACAAATAGTTAAAGCTTTCTTTGAAAAGATATACTCAATTCCAGTATAATCTTTCATGAAGTATTTAGTTTTTTATTGGTTCCTTGCATCAGNNTCAGGTTGGCATTTGTGTGTGTGTATGTGTATTTGTTCACATACACATGTGTGTCTCAGTGCATCTGTTATGCTTGCTTAGGTACAGTCTAAATCAACATGGGAAAGTGTAATGAAAGCCAAACTTGGTGTATAGGTTCACTAAATTGAGGTGTGCCCTATTGTTTTTGGTGGATGTCAAAGGTCATCTGGGGACAAAAGTCTGAAAACCTTTTTAGCACGATATTTCAAGTTGTAAAGTTTAGACAACGTTACCCTTGGTATATGGATGCATTACGGAAGTGGTGCATTCAGGGCTTTCAGATTTTTGGGTCCAATGTCCAAATAGGCCGTATGGGCCATTTTAATAAATCTTGCAAAATGTCTCTTCTCCTACAGATTGTAGGCTTTAAGTTGAACTTGTGTCAAGTTCCTACTATGTTAGTTGTTCCTTATGGTTGTTCAAATAATTGATCATATTGACCATTTAATGAAATACCACAAAATGTTTCTTTTCTGCATGTATTGTATTTTACAATGTGGAAGGACTGTCAAAGTAGTATTGTGGTTGTGAAAACTTTCCCAGTGTTCAACATTTGTGGGTCCAACTTCAGGTTAGGCCATGTGGGCCTTAAGTTATTACATTCTGCAAAAGCAATTAATTTTATATGTTACAGTGTTTAGGGTTTTTCAGATTACTATTCGAGTATCTTTGGCTGATCAGCATTCTTATGGACAAAATGGTTCCCACACATTTTTTGGGATGTGATTGCATTGGATTAAGGTTTGATAAGACAAAATGATTGCAGTTGATTTACAGTTAGCTTCACGCAAGGAACCATAGTACCCTTGGGTTCTTGGTCATTTGATTGCTGCTTACATCAAAATGATACCATTTTGTTCTCCTGGCATCTCTATTAATAATAGTTTCAGGTCTGCAATCAACCCTGAAATATAAATTTTTTTGTCTTCATCAGTTACATTTACTAAGATATTCAAGAAGTAACATGATGAAAAGAAAGTTTACGTGTGCTTATTTGACATTGCATTTATTCTGTTTTTAGTACATCTTATTCATTTTGTTTTTGGCTTTTGTGGTCAACTAAACTTCTCTGCGGTATGTTGATGGAAGGTGATGAGAAGGATAAACCCTCTTGTTTTGTGGTATAGGTCAGTGCTTCTCAAAATGATCCATACCGACCCCCAAATAGTGCAAAAACCTTGTAAACATGATATCTCAAGAGGGAAGCTTGGATAGATCTCATATTTGAATGTTGTTGTACTGTATTAAGTGCAGAGAGTCTGTTGTTTTTGTAGGAACATCAGAGGTCAATTTGGGGTCAATGTGTCCTCCCCTCATCTTATGTAATATGGCAGATTCAAAATGCTCATAATCATTGAAACCACAATGCCTTGTTAAATGTGTCTGTTTCAATGAAAAGAAATAAAAAAGATTTTTGAAGCCTTATGCAAATTTGCATCAGTCTTGTTCTTCTGTGGTGAGCTATATTGATAGCATTTACGTGGTAAATAAATGTATGAGCTATTGATTGCATGACATTACCTGGAAATGAATGTGGTAATGAATGAATGTGTGGTAATGAATATTCATAGCATGACATCACTTGGTAATGAATGTGTGAACTATTGATAGAGCATGGATTGCATCTTAAAAGTCTAAAATTACTTGCTCTCACAGCTGTTTTGCTCTGTAAGATAGATGTCAATTAAAAGTGCAGTTCTGATTGTATACCTCTCGATATTTTCATCCTGTCTTCAGAATTTATGAAAACATAACACCTGATTAAACTCCTGTATGTTTATGTAAAGATGTAATGAATTGCTAGTACTAGTCAGGACTAAGTTGACATCTCTACTACCCTGTCATATCCTGTCAATGTAAATTTTAGGTTTTGCATGATCGTGCCATTGGCAGTGTGTAATGCACACTAGGTTGTATGTTTTTCTTGTAGTCTTTAGGTTTTCATAGCAGTTCTCCATTTCTTCTCTCTCTCCAGGATTTGAAAAGCTCTCGAGGATTGTTTGATGAAATGGAAAAAGTTGTTGAGAGTAATGTTGACTTTGTAGTCAAATTTGAAATGAGGGATAATTCCAGATAAACTGAGGATACCATTTTGTTGAAGATAAGTTGATGACCTTGTATATAGAGAGAACAGCTCTCCCTTTTTTGATTGTGATATGAACCTTTCAAAGCACTGATGAAGCTAATTTGATCAACCACGCAACATACGTGGTGTGATGTGAATCGTATCTCATAGTGTTTAAGTAATTCACCATTCCATAAGAACTTTACTTAGTTACATCTGTCATATAGGATCTGCCATTAGTAATCAACCATGTAAGAGCAGTTGATTATGATTTTTAATGTGTGATCTGTCCTTTCTGAGCAGCCATATATGATATGGGATCTCTCATCGGTGAGCAGTCATACCTGATCTTTATTGTGTGATTATGCTCACAGTACAGAGCAACTGTATATGGTCTGTAGTGTGTGATCTCTCCTACAGTACAGAGCAACTGTATATGATCTGTAGTGTGTGATCTCTCCTACAGTGCAGAGCAACTGTATATTATCTGTAGTGTGTGATCTCTCCTACAGTACAGAGCAACTGTATATTATCTGTAGTGTGTGATCTCTCCCACAGTACAGAGTAGTGATATGTGGACCTGTAGTGTGTGATCTGTCTTGCAGAGCAGCAGTATATAATCTGTAGTGTGTGATCTCACAGTGCAGAGCAGCCACTTATAATCTGTAGTATGTGATCTGTCTTAAAGTACATAGTGCACATATATGATCTGCACCGTGTGATCTCACTTACAGTACATAGCAACCATATATGGTCTGTGCTGTGTGATCTGTCTTATATTACATTACTTCCCATACTTAGTATGTTGGTTGGTCATATAAGAGGAAGAACCCTATATTGTTTGGTGGAGGGTTAGCTTGATGGTTAGAGTGTCTGTTTACAAGGTACCCAGATCAAATCCTGGTAGAACCACTTGGAATTTTTTTGGGGACTCAGATTTACTGATTCAGTAAAGCTGTTTACAGTGGTGCTGAGGGGGTGCTTTGTGATTTCAATTTGGGTTTCCTGTTGGCTGATTCAGGTTTCATCTGCTTCAGGTTGCTCGGTACAGCTAATGGGCTGCTTAGGTGGGAGGTCCTCCACTCCTTCCAGCCTTTGTTAAAGTGGCTTTAGACTGGTGGATACATTCTCGTCCGTCAGATGTGGACGTTGAATGGCACCCAGAGAGCAGACTTGGGTATGTATGGGGTTGTTGATTCACCCCTGCCTAGTTACCCTCTGAACTCAGATCAAAAAGAGTATGTGAAATTTGTGGGTGTTCATCCACAATCAACATGGAATAGGATCCCTTAATGAGTATTCATACTTTCTGATCCTCAATTATAAACTTCTTGTTTTGGTGGAGGTCAAAGGTTATCTACGATAACTAAATCACTAGAGTTCACTAGAGGTCAAACACTGAAAATCTTGTTATCACAATATCTCAAGAAGGGAAACTTACAGCTCTCAAATATAGTACATAGGTGCCCCTTATTGAGATGTGGAACCCTTTTGAGGCAAAGGTCATCTGAGGTCACCAGAGTTCACAGAAAGTATTTTTATCATGGTATCTCAAGGAGGAAATCTGTGACCATTCTCAAACTTGGTACAGAGATGCCCCGTATTCAGAGGTAGTACTCTCAGTGTTTTTAGTGGTGGTCAAAGGTCATGTGAGGTCACCAGAGGTCAAACACTGAATATTTCTCAAAATATGAATGATGGATACTTCCCATACTTAGTGTGTGGTTTGGTCATATCAGGAGGAAGAACCCCAGTATATTTAGTGGAGGTCAAATGTCATCTGATGTCACCAGACATCAAACACTGAAAATTTTGTTAACACTCTGTCTCAAGATAGGAATGATGGATTCTTCCATACTTAGTATGTGGGGGTTAGTTCTGAAGAGCATACTTATTGTTTTTGTGGAAGTCAAATTTCATCTGAGGTCATCAGAGGTCAGAAACTGAAAATCTTGTTCACACAACATTCTTAAGGTAGGAATCATGGAAAGTTTTTGATATTGAGTTTGTGAATGTATTAAATTAAGTAGAAGGACTCTATTGTTTTTGGTGGAGGTCAAAGGTCACTCTTGGTCAAAGCGGGTCAAATTGTTGATATGTTATGAACATATTGTACGAAAGGAAGCATCTACAGAGCTGATATGGGGTTGGAAGCTGTGCCTTATAATGCAAAACTAGCCTTCCACTGGATTTCCACCGAGGCCAGTTGTCATTTAGATCAACTGGGGTCAAGTTGAGAAAACCTTGTAAACATTATGAGAAGCTTGGACAGATCTTATTTTTGATTGACAGATGCACCTTATTGGGTGCAAGAGGCCTATATATTTTGTAAGAGGTGAAAAATCATTTGGGGTCAACATATCATCACAAGATAGAATGTGCCAAATGCTCAAAATACTTGTAATTGAAAACCACAATCACTGCTCTCTTTAGCAATGTTATGTGTCTTTACAAACATCTCCTTTAGTTAATATTCATTGTGTGTGTACTACAATTGTTTTTCTATTGTTTCTCATCACTGTAAGGCATTATTGGTGTTGAGTACGTGGAAAGCTAGGATCCCTAAGTAGGACCCACAGAAATTATTACTACACTACTTGAGTTATATAATTAAGACCCATTTGACCATTAACAGGGTGATGAAATGTGTTTAAAGATGTGATACTATACATGTGTAATATGTTTCTTTATGTTAAAGTGATTGATTTAGTTATTGTAATTTGTCATAGGTAAAATGATAGTGAAATTCATCTCAAGTTAAGATATGTATGGGATGCCTAATGAAGAGTATCAGAAGCAGGTATGTGACTTACAGTATAGCAAACACAATTTTGCTGTCATGTAACTGATAAACATTACTTTTGTAGTATTCTTGAAACCATAAAATCATGATTTTGGAAGGTAGACCAAGCCAGTGCGTTTTTGTAGGAAGTGATCTCACCTCAGTACACATATGTATGCAAAGAGGAAATACTGTACTTTGTAGAGCACTTTTGTAAAAATGCCTTTAGACTGCCCCCCACAACACTCCCTTTGTGATAGTGAACTGAAACTTGGTGGTTTCAATGGGACTTGTAAGGTTGTGCACATCAATGGTATAAATACGATGCAGAGAATGATCACTGACTGGAGCAAGGCAGTGAAAACTGGTTGTGTGTGAGGGTGTGCCTTTTACATAAATTCTTTCAAACACATTTTATGTGTAAAGTAAAACATCTCTTGAAATTCTCTCGAATATACCAGGGCATCATTTCCAAGTACAGCACTTTCTAGAATACAGCATGACTTTCCTCTGTAATTTAAAAATGTAATTTGACCTGGATGTTATGATTCTTGAATACATTACCACAGGAAATTCACTAAGAGTTAGATCCATTTTCTTTACCCTCTTCTTCATCCATTATATCATTTTCTCATTTTCATAGCCCTTCACCATTAGTTCTTAATTTTGCCTCTTAAACACCAAATGTCTCTCTTACAAAGTGGTACTAGAGGTGGACCAGTGGGTTGGATGCTGTGCATTTGGTATTGCCTAAACCTTGCCAG
Source organism: Stichopus horrens (assembly GCA_009801055.1). Classification (NCBI taxonomy): domain Eukaryota; kingdom Metazoa; phylum Echinodermata; class Holothuroidea; order Aspidochirotida; family Stichopodidae; genus Stichopus; species Stichopus horrens. Next base: position 3,317 of record VJOZ01040521.1, on the reverse strand, counting down.
ATTTAACTTATTTTCTCGCACAGGTACTTTAGTTGCAGATATATCTGTGACATTAACTGAACAACTTTTATCACTAGCAACATGTAACAAATACTTTGTACACAGCATCATAATGGTTTGGCACCACTTGACTTATAAATTTCTTTTAACAGATCATCATGGTTCTTTTTTATGAACCGTCTTTTAATGGACCCCCTAGATCATCAACACCTTGCCATGGAAAAGAGCAAAGAAGTGCCACCTACAGTTGTATTGAATATTACTTTCCATTTTGAAAGGTTTTAGAACAGAAAGTGGTGCTTAAACCAAGAGCTAGTTTGCTCAATCAAAGAAAATTTCATTCATGAAAGCTAGAGACTTGGTTGTGTTAGAGATCATCAAACACTGTTATTTAGCTTTCATTGGTGACTGTACTCCAACACCCCTATGTTCTGACACACCCACTACATATTCCAACAGCAGAGACTTAGTAAGACCCTCTGGGTACCCATGGATGAAAAGGTTTGGCCCCAAAGCCAAGGGTATAAAAATCTCAATAAGCCGTCTACGGCCATTCACAAAGTTAGAAAGACACAATGTATGGTACAGTAATACATGTAATAACTAGTCCATGCATATATAGTTCAACATTACAGTCTTACAGTATGCGGCTGCGCCATATGTCGAAACTTTAAAGTACTTTTACTTGACATAATGTCAGAACATAAAATGTGTCAGAACATGGGGCTACAACGAAATTTACATATTTAATCCATGCATGGCAAAGAAATGTAGCACTGTAACCTGTTGGTGTATCCAGTTCATATTTCGTGTGTAGGTGTACAACATTAAAGTGATTGCGTGCTTCTGCAAAATGTTAAAACATCGAGATTTCATGTCCAAAGCTTGGTAAGACTTTTAATTGCACCATTCAAACAATTTTGGAAAATAAATAGGTTTCCGGAGGCTGATTCTGTCATGATTTCAAATTCCTCTAACACAAACGACAAAAAGTGTAAAATACGATAATGTAGTGGTTCACAATTTTCATTCAAATCAACCTTGTGCTTCTTTGAACAAGCCAATGGGAAGTAAACTAGTATTAAATATTCAGTTAGTCAATACAAGTCAGGATCAATGTGATCAGTTCGTAGATTATTTGTAAATGCAGTGCTTCCTTTCAACAAATACTACAATATACCGACCAAAGAGTAACGAATACAGTAGCATGTGACCTGTGCTGTNNTGGGAAGTATACTAGTGTTGAATAGTCTGTTAGTAAAAGCAATGAAGAATCACTGACTCCCTGATTGTGTGATCAGTTTGCAGATTCTAACAGAGCAGCCATTTACCAAACAAGACAGTTCCTGATACTGACCAAGGAGATACTGACTTGAGTAGCATTTTTTGGCAGACCTGTACTGTTGAATATGTAGGTGCTCATAGTAAGAACCGTTAATTTTCAAATATGATCTTTGTTTATTGTTTTTATGTCAATCCTGTCGCTTGTCAAAGTAGTTAATGTCACTTCCGTTCATTGAAAGATGTATTCCGTCTATGTACAACCTCGCGTGTAGTTTTAAATGTTACAGCAAAGTTGAGATAAAACCAATTTTTTCCTTCTGGTTTTTCAGTGCACACGCAGTCACTATAAGTGCAGAAATCCTGTTGTTTGTGGTGGAGGTCAAATGTCATTGGGGTAACAGCAGTAAAGTTGTGAAAATCTTGCAAACACGATATGTCATGGGTGGAAATGTGGACAAATGTCTTATGTCCTTTGTAGGTGTACCACATCGAGTACAAAAACCATATCAATTTTTTTGGAGGTCAAAGGTCATTTCTGATCAACAGGGGTCAAATTGTGAAACATTCTTAACACGAGATCTCAAGTAGGGAAGCCTAAACAAGTGTCATATTTGGTGTGTAGGAATGCAGCATTAAGTGCAGAAAACCTTTTGTTTGAGGTTATAGGTCATTTGGGGTAAACAGTGCTTGAACTATAAATGTAGGATTTAGAGGACAATCCTCATAGTGAAACCATTGAAACCACAATGCATTTGTCAAAATTGTAGACAATTGAAGTATATTGCCATACTGCCACAGGTCTAGAATTTTGGCTCTTTCTCATGTGGAAAGTGGTACTGTTGCTCCGTGATCTTGCTTGCACTTATTCCTCCTGCAGAAAAAAAAAAGAAAGAAAAGACCGCTTTCTTGTGAAAAGTAGCTGAGGGAACGTAATTTGAGATTTTGCAAACGGTCTTCGTCCTGAAGCCCCATTACCATGAGAAAATGGTCGCCGTATTCATAGACTATCTTAACCAAAGGAACCTATTTCAGTCCCACCCCTCCTTCCTTATGCAACCACTGCTCTCTTGTACACTCACCCTGCAATGGGTCCTGGAGTGGTCCTTCATCTCCCCATCTCATAGCTCCCACTTCTAAACAGAGACAAATTTCATCAGCCCTGTGGTATGTATACTTACAGTAAAGCATTCAACTTAAACGGGCTTTCTCTTTCTGGATTTCTGAACAGCATGAAACTCTATACAACGATAGAAGTATCTACTTAAAAAGGATGTCCCGAAAATGAGGCAATTTTCCATGTGACAGACACAAGCAATCCGACTAGTAGCCAATCCTCACATTATATCGTACATGTTTATCCCTTCTTGAGAGGAACATACCCTAACCATTATAGTACATTTGGATGTCATGTTCTGTCATGTAGAAGGTCTTTTCGAGACATGATGTTAGCACTTGTGAGGACTAGGTTAAATGAGGCACTCATGATGTGGACAGAGACAGTTGCCAAACCGAATGTTAGGTTGAATGAAATTACGAAAGGCAGCAAGAACGCAAAGTAGGGCCAGGTGCAAACATGATATTTCTGTAACACTCCCACTCTATCTGTAACAACTCCATGTTCCAGTAACATTTACGACTTAAGATATCGTGCTTAAAATATTTTAAGTCCTCTAACCTCTGGTGAACTCAGATCACCTTTGACCTCCACGAAATACAGTACAGTACATTACATAATACTTCCATGTGTTCAAGAATGAATCCCAGACACGTAACTGTACTTGAGATACTTCTGCTAAAAGCACTTTTCAGGCTTTCACCATAAGACTCGGCGAATTGTCTTTTCACTACGCAATGGATTGAGTTTTTCTGTCAAATTATATACTCTTGAAATAAAGCGGTGCAAAAATATAACCATATTTTTATATATTTATATATAGTATTTTTTCTTGTAAATATACACTTGAAATTTATTAACATTACTCTGGCTATCATCACCAATCACGCTTTAGGCGAGGACATTAACGAAAAACCAA
>VJOZ01040488.1:0-12838 GCA_009801055.1 Stichopus horrens | reverse complement strand
TGTACACATTACAGTATTTACAGTACAGCCATGCAGGCCAACTTTGAATACTGCAGAACATGTTTCACACTACAGTACTTTAGCAATTGGGTCCTTGATTTCATTGGCTATGATGTTCTTCACTTTCCTTTTATTTCCAGTCTTTATTTTTGTAAAATATATTCTTTTTGTGACAGTTTTCAGTGTTGTATGATTCATGTGGCGTCTTTTCTAGATTTATTGCCTAAAATTGTTAATTTTTTATAAGTTCCTGTAAAAAACTGTTTATCAGTATTCTAACTTAGAAACAAGGACATTCTCAAAGGGATGCATTGTATTGCTACAGTTTGGTATGACATTCGCTGTTCTGATGTTAGTCACTAACAATATGTAACAGGACCTGATTGCCCAGGAAAGGGAAAAATTAGGTCTGGACAAGTTGTTTCTCACCCTTAGTTACTCGATTTTAGGCTACCTCACACCAAAACGACATAATGCAGGGTTGTGAAAAGAAGTCTGTCACAAATCACTGTACAAATCAGCATTTGCCACCGCCTACTGCTGTATTCACTTTACAGAAATTTCAGATTCCCACCCATGTTACACAAAATGGAAAATGAATAACAAGGAAAAAAGTTAGCCTACAGTATACAGTAAGCATACAAGAGCAAGTCTAGCATTGTTTTCATATGGTAGGTTTTGTTGGGGTAATTACTAATACGAGCCACCACTGTTAAAATTGAGATGTTTTTACTTTAGGGTACAGTAGGTGCACAATATTTCGATCCCTGGCCCTGTACTGTATGCTATACCAGGGAGGGAGGTGTGATTGCGTGATTGCACTTCCCTGTCAATACACACTTACACACAAATCGTATAAATTTCTCATGGTCTTTTAGGAGATGCCTGGAGATCACACCTCCAATGTATCATGACTGACAGCTTGGAAACGGTATCATATACAAGGCAATAGGGACGTACAGTATACCGATCATATTTCCCACAATTTCTTTGGCCTGTGACCGAAATGTGTGTGGTGGGCGGTTTCTATTTCCCAAGGCTTAGGCTACTGTAAGGGTCATCGAAAAAAGCAAAGTCCGCTTTGAACCTTTTGATTTCTTTTCTTTTTCCTCTTCCAAGCAACGCTGTTTTCTTCAAAGTCCATGTCATGCTTGAGAGTTTATACAAATGGTAAAAATCCTGCATTATTTAGGGAGTTTTCCAACCTTTTCCCAACTCGTGGTGCGGTCTGTGCCCATTCATATTTCTCTCTCCGTCGTTGGCCACGCAATACAGTAGCACAGTACAGCAAAAGTATGAAAACCATTTCAGCACGACATGCTCTCAAAATATATGTCAATGTCAATGAGAACCGTCTCAATTAGAAATGTACTCTAATACAATACTGTATGTACTGTGCAACAGTATTCAGTAATGTAATAATTATTGTATACAGTACATTCCAGATTAGTGACAAGTGAATGCGTATTCCACAGACTTCACCCCAAGGCATTATATTTTGCTTTGGTTTAAACTTGTTTCTTTGTACGTTTTGTGATGTAATTTAACTTATTTTGCCTTTTCCACAGGATATTTTGAGAAACGCAGTGGTACTGAACAGAAAAGAAAAGTGGAGTAATAACCATCATTTGCTGCAAGCACAGTTGCCTCTGGGAGTTGCAAGTACATGCCTAAACACTTAAAATACCTATTTAACAAGAAAAGCACAAGGCCCCCAAAGCATAAGCAGTAAAAGGTAATATTTTGTACACCTGGACAGTAGTTTGGTAGCTCCTTTGGCTACTTTGAGATAGAGAGGCATTTGTTTGCCGCCACATGTCCGTCCCAGGCAGCCCTCAGAACCCTTCTGACAAGGTGGGTCTAACGGACGGTCCCAGCTCTGCTGCTGTTTCACCACTTCATGTACCTGCAACAAGCCCTACCACTAGGACTGGTTACGCTGCCTTAGAAACCAGTGCCATGTCACACATCGGCAAGAGAAAATATGAAGTCTTCCCCGGAAAGAACACCTTCCACTGTGGAGGGCACATAATGATGGGTAGAGACAAAGGATTCTTCTTTCTGACTGTTGGACTCTTCTTATTTGGGGGAGCCTTGTATTTTGCCTTTGAGTAAGTATTTGGTCTCAGTTTCTGTTTAGTCCAGTATAGAGTACAGTATGCCACTGTTATACCGGCTGCAGTCAACAATGCTTTTGATTCCTTGCTGAAGACAGAAGGAAGCTTTGTGATGGTGATATCATGTGCGTGTGTGTATGCTCGTGTGTGTCTGTGTGTGTATGAGACACTTCTTGTAAACATGGTATCTCAAAAAGGGTAACCATGACTGATCTCATACATGGGTGTGTGGGTTCTTCATACTGAGTAGATGATCCCTGTTGCTTTTGTCAAGGTCAAAGGTCATTTGAGGTCACCAGAAGTCAAAATGTGACAACCTATTAATCATGATATCTCAAGAACGGGAACCATGGCTGATCTAATATTTGGTTTGCGGGTTGGTCATACTCAGCAGATGATCTTCATTGTCTCTGGTAGAGGTCAAAGTCATTTGAGGTCACAGTAGGTCAAACTGTAAAATGCTGTAACCACAATATCACCAAAAAGGTAACTGTGACTGGTGTCATACTTAGTGTGTTGGTTGGTCATACTTTGTAGAAGACTCTTTTTGTGTTTGGTTAGGGTCAAAGGTTATTCGAGGTCAACAGAGGTCAAATTGTAAAACCTTGTAGTCACAATATCTCCAGAAGGGTAACTGTGACTGATGTCATGTTTGATGTGTGGATTGTTCACACTAATTAGATGTTTGCTATTGTTTTTGGTCGAGGTCGAAGGTCATTTGAGGTTACAAGAGGTCAAACTTTAAAAACCGTTTTAAACACTACATGTCAGAAAAGGGCAACTGTGACTGATGTCATACTTGGTGTGTGGGCAGTTCAAACTGGGCAGATGATCCCTATTTTTTGGGCAAGGTCAAAGGTAATTTGAGGTCACTAGCAGTCTAACAGTGAAAAACGTGTAAACGCAATATCTGGGGAAGGTAACAGTGGGGGCATCTGATATTTAGCACGTGGATTGCCCATATTGAGCGGGTGACAACTACTGATTTGGTGAAGGTCAATGGTCAGTTGAAGTCACCAGAGGTCAAAGGGTCAAAATCATGTTAAATCCTGTATTTCAAAAAGAGAATCTGTGAGTGATCTCATACTTTGCATGTCTATTACTTACAGTGTATTCAGTAGTTCAGTATTTAGTAGTCAAAATAAACACTTTATCTCAAGAAGGTTAGTTGTGAGGGATTCATACTGAATATGTGTGTTGCAGTTGTTACCCATGTTGAATAAATGACTTCTACCAATTTTTACACCTATATGTTCTAAGAGGAGGTGAAAGGTCATTTTGGGTTAGAGCCTCATTAGTGTGTTGTTTCAAGAACAGTATCTGTACTTGATCTCATTCCTGTCATGTGGATAATGCATGTTTGTTATAATACAACCATATGGCAAGGAATCACAAAGTCATTGGGCTGTCTGGTTGAACCAATTCAACAATTACAGTTTACAGAAATTGAAAAAGAGTAAGGTTATACCTCACCTGCTGAAGAGACATATTCATCAATAAAGAATCTGTCGCCAATGCCGAAATTCTTACTGTATTTTGAAGCATCCTGTATTAAAGCAAACATGTTTTACCTGTTTTGGGCCACTAGCACAGTATCTTATGTACTGTACATGCACACAGTATGTCATGTGCAATATACCCCTTTGCCCCATACAGTCTGTTTGCTTCCAAAGAGTTCCATAATTTGGTCACAATTAAATTTAAATACAGGATTAAACATTGACAAAAGATCATGCATTTTGGTCTTTCTCTGATTTTTCAATGATTCTCCCTTTTCCTTTTAATTGTGATACTGTATGTTTAATAATGCAACTACAGTACTGTAGTTGTGCATGTTTGCATCATTATAGTAATTGAAAAATTTTGAAAGATTTCTCTTGGGCTTAACATTTTAAAGTTAATGCTGATGAGCTGTTACTATGTGGTATACATGTATTCATTTAAGGTAATATATATTATTCATTTCACCTGTGCTTATCTAGTGACACATGTTCATTATCTGTCCTGTTGTCACGGCAGTTTTGTAATTTTTTCACCCAACTGTTGTTTCCCTTGAAGCTGTGTGTCCATCTACTGTAGCAGTGTATTTTTATCTGTCTCTCTCTTCCATAAGTTTTCTGTAATACATTGCTTCAATTGATTAATTGCTATTTTCTTCACAACTCTCTCCAGGTGTAATAGTGTATGTTCATTGGTTGTTTAATATCGTCTTGGTGATTATCATATTTTGTAACTATTTGACTGACTGTACTGCTCTTTGTAGTTGTGTTTTTCTAGCTGTTCATGTTCACTGGTCTATTTCTTACATCTGTTCCTCTGTGGTACATTCATTTTAACTGACCAATAACTATTTTCTTTGCAGCTGTGTCTATCTAGCACAGCATGTTCACTGGTCAATTCCTATCGTCGGGGCTATTTTGTACATCCTCAGTCTTTCCAATCTCTTGTGGGCGGGAATGTCCGACCCGGGAATTATTCCGCGAGCCACGGCGGATGAAGCAGCAGACATAGAGAAGAACATCGGTGAGTCATGCTAAGATGCTGTCTCAGTGGTACAGTCCCCCAGGGTTTGCATTGAGACTGGGTACTGGGGAATTCTCTCCTCAAAACAAAATCTCCCACCCCTGAAGGAATCAGGATGGTTACCCCCCAAGTACAAATGGCAGCAAAATGGTATAGCAAAACACTCAGTGCCTCAAAAGCACCAGAGGGAGAACCTGGTGGTTTTGTCTCACTCCTCCTAAATTGATTCATTTTGCATATATAACAAACAGATGACAACCCATGAACTGAATGGAATCTGGTAAGTCGTCTTCGATTTTTGAAAACAATAAAACAAAGCTTTTCAGGAGACCCAACCAGCAGGATTGGAAAACCTTGATAAATTTCCAGCTAACATGATAGAGAATCTAATGATTTCTGGCTGATATTTGTTTTTCCACCCCTTGTGGGGGTCCAGGCAAAACCCCCCGAAAATTGGTGTCCCTAGCATATCGAAGGTGTAAATTTGTTGCAGCTGAGCACAAGAATCATAGCTGAAAATTTGTAAAATGTTTGAAAAATCAATCACGAAAGCAATAACGTGAGGCTATTTGCATTGTTGCAATATAAGTACCTTTTTTAATAAATGTGAAGAACAAGTGTCACTTACAAAATGTCAGAAACGCGTGAAACTTGAGTCCGATATTACGCTATATAAATACAGTAGAATAGACGTAGAATAAATGTCTGGACCGAGACATTCTTCACTAAAAAGCTAGGCATCACTCCCATGGCAAAAAATACAACTTTTGTGTGGTGATGTTGCACAGAATCACAGACCATGCTATACACTGTCAACTACAAGCTGTGCTACTTGCAAGCTCTGTATGTTTGATTTAGGAAAATCCAAGCATGTTTCCAGAAGTTTTTACAGTACTGTAAATGCAAAAATGCCAGTTGACACCTGTCCCAAAATGGTACTGTCTGTATCTCACATACAAAAGCTCATTTCAAGGTTGATTCTAGCATTAATTTATAGGGGGCAATTTCTTTGCATTCATGAATATTGCCACTCAGATATTCCCTTTCCCTAAAATCGCTCTTGGTTGGCTCGCTCCACTTTTCAAACATTTCGAATCATCTCTATTTATGTTTTTACCCTTTCTGTGTTGACTATTTTCTCATTTATTTGATGACTTGTAGCTCGGTGTTTGAACATGATGCCCAATTTGACTCACAAAACACCTGTGACATTTATCGCATTCATAATACTCAAATTCAGCCACCTGTTGCGGCTACGACATTTGTACCGAACTTTTTTATCCCTGATAAATGTGAACATTAACAGACGGTAGAAATTTGCAGCAAAAAAAGTTAAAAATAAAAGTTATCTCTCACATATTTCACAATGGTTTGATCGTAGCAAGTTTTTACTGAAAAATTTTGATAAAATGTTTGTCACATCAGAGTGTTCACGGTGGGACGTTCCATCCCAAGTTAAAAAAATCTAGTGCAGACACTTCCGTTTTGCTCGTATGCTTCAAGATGTACTCTAAAGAAATCTTTTCAGTGTACCATTCACATTTTCTAAGTCTACATCTCTGCCCACAATATTATGCTTTGGCTGTTGAATCCTCAATTTCTGTGATATTCGTGGGAGACTTTAAGGATTTCGGTCCTTAGAGATTTAACAAAGTTACTATCAAGATGGTTTTCATCCCATCTTTCGTATTCACCTATTTTCAGTCTGCTGCCCTCTAAATGTTTAAAAACATTGGTTTGGTCTATGCCATATAAAATCCAAGCAAATATTCACCTTGCATAAATCATTGTCAACATCATTTCAAGTAATGTATTCACAACAAGTTGCTGTTTCTCTTTCAAGATAGCTTCTGAAGTCACTTGGTTGTGCATTCTCTAAGGATATTAATTTAAAAAGAGTAGATGTTGCTCAACTTGCTATTATTCTGCAATTTAGGGACATTCTGGAATCTTCACCTTGCATGCACTCGGATCAAACTTGATGTAAGTGTCGTTTCTGTCTTCTTCTTCAGAAACCCCAAAGCAAGATAATCCCACTTACAGACCCCCACCCCGGATTAAGGAGGTCACCGTTAATGGGGTTAACCTGACCTTAAAATTCTGCTACACATGTAGGATATTCAGACCACCGAGGGCTTCTCATTGCAGTATTTGTGACAATTGTGTGGGTAAGTATGGGATACGTTTCATCATGCCATCCATTGCTTTAGTCAGACCACATAAAAATCGTTCCAAATATTCACCTTGCATGAATTGTCAAACACCTGTTGTTACAGTATTTTAGCAGTCATCTGTATTCTGTTGTTAAATGATCTCTCTGATGCTCCATGAATCAAAGTTTCTTTGATTTCAATGTTTATTCGAGAAGCAGCCTCTCAGGTTATGGCCACTGGTGTAAAAGAAGAGTGTTGCAGCATCGTACACATTGTTCACCACATAAAGAGTTGGTTCAGTGACTGAAGGAGTTTTAACTTTTATGTGATGTGTATCTAACCACATGTGGTACAATAAGTGTGTGTGGGGGAGGGGTTGTGAAAACAGTATAGGGTGGGGAGGAAGGTTTATGAAAAAAAAGTATGTAGTACTATGTGTATCACTTGAAGACCAAGTGATATACGTCTAGAAAAGAGCTGACTTCGTTCAGAAGCTACAGAGCGAAACCCTGGAGGACATTCTGTCAGAATTGCCTAACTTATATCTAAACTGCTCTTGAGGAGAGCCTTAAATTTAACTTGATGAAAATGCCAATATGAATATACGTGGAGTGTTGCACTGTGTTGGTTTCATTTTGTCTCATGATTACTTGCCACTTGGCTTGCTTCTTTAGAAGTGATATCAATATTTTGAAAGGAGAAAGTGTGTGCTTCCCCAACATAAAACCCATCAGGGCATATCAAATTCTCAATTGCCCCTGAAAGTTTGGTTTTGCAAACAAAGGATAACATACAGTAAGGCAAAGTGTGTCCCTGTCTCTACTGTACATCACAAATTTGCAAAATTTTTCCTATGTTTTGTCACGATGCAGTTGTGAAACAGGGTCAGCATTTGAGGGATTTTGGTGCAAATTGTGACTATTTTCAATTCTTGTAAATGATTGACCCTGTCAATACTCAAAAATGTGTATTCATGTTACATGTACAATAGATTTTACTGACATGTAGGATGGTTTCCAGTGCTATTTGAGTACTCAATGACAAATTTGTAGAAATGAAACGTTTCCCCGCCTGTCATTCCTCTTTCATATTTAAAGGCACAGTGATATAGTGCTACAGTATAGTATGCATGTACTACATGATTTATCTTCTACTGTTTCCATAGAAACTGTGATATTTAATTTCAGTGTGCAGTGCGGGAAAGAGTCGGTTGAATTGATGTGTTCCAATGAATGTTCGTAGGAAGTTGCAAGTGTTGCATGAACATGTGCCGACACATTTTCTTTTTCTTCCATCGAATTTTACCTCGATAGACCTAATTAATTATAGATTGACGATAAAAACTTTTCAGGCTGTGAAATTATCATTGGACATTTGCCAAGAATCATTGTGCCACCGACTCATTAATGTGAGATCTCAGTGTTTGTGCTGCCGTATATGTGGGCATTGTGCTCGTGTAGTCTGAACAGTAGCAGTTAATATTGGATGGTCAAAAGTTGATTATTTTGTCCCATAAACAGAGGCACACTTGGAAAAAGTGTAAATTTCCTGGGAGGGCGATTACAGTGTACAGTAGTCGGATTTCCCAGCAGACCTAACATGGCGCCGTAGGCACCATTTGATCGTGAAGCGATTGCAATGCCAGCGGGGTTGAGGGGCCCACCATAGGGTCCCTCGTGGGGTCCGTGGACGAAGCCACGGTGGGTATCCAGGGCGGAAAATCCCCTAGAAACTCGGCAATTGTGGCATTTTTGGACGTCTCCGAACCATTTGAAATCCATGCTTAATGTCAACTAAGTTGGAAAAACATGAGTTCAATCAAATCAAAAGAAATGGTATGTCTTCAAAACCAGAACGTTGTTTGAAATGTAGCACATGTCATTTAGAGTAAACTGTATTACATACATTTTTGACGTTGAAATGTCCCTAAAAGTCTGGTGGAAAGAATCAGGTAATATCGTGCACAGCCTTCTGAAAATTTTAGGTACTGACATCCAAGGTAGGTGTGTATTTCGAGTCACCTAACCTCAATTGGCAATTGCTATTTCCATTTTACAGGGTTCCAACCACTTTTTGTAAGTTGCAGGCTTCGGAGGTTTTCAAGGAACATTTTTTTTCTTGGTGACTTTGTTCTTTGATCCTAGTCGCTTTAAAATGTTTAGACTAAAGGTTTGAAGTAGCACATTATCGGTTTTGTGAATGGTCTTGATCATAGTCTTGGAAGTATGCATTTATATTTGCATTTCTGTGGGTTATGTGTCTGCTAGCTGTCATTCTGCAGATAATTTGCATATGCGAGCATAAGGCAGGCCTAAGCTTATGCTTTTTGGTTCCTTTCATCAGCAAAGGAACCTATGACGTCAGGTTGGCGTGTGTGTGCAACTGTGACACTTGCTAGGTACACTCTAACTCAACAGGGGAAAGTCGGATGAAGGTCAAACTTGGTATATAGGTTTGCCATATTGAGGAGGTGTTCCCAATTGTTTTTATGGAGGTCAAAGGTCATCTGGGAACACTGGAGCGCAACTCTCTGTCTATGTGACACTTGCTTGGGTACGCTCCAACTAAATGGGGGCAAGTCGGATGAAAGTCAAAGTTGGTATGTAGGTTCACCATATTGAGAAGGTGTGCCCTATTGTTTTTGGTGGAGGTCAAAGGTCATCTGGGGGAACTGGGGGGCCAAAAGTCTGAAAACCTTTTTAACACAATATTTCAAGTTGTAAAGTTTATACTTAGTATGGATGCATTGTGGAAGTGGTGCCTTCAGGGAATTCAAGATTTTTGGGTCCAAGGTCCAAATGGGCCATTTCAATAAATCCTGCAAGAAGCCTCTTCTCCTACAAATTGTATGGTATTAAGTTGAACTTGTGTTAGTACTTTGTTGTGGTTCCTTCTGGTCGTTCAAATAATTGGTACCATATGGACCATTTAATGAATAATGCAAAATGTTTCTTTCCTGCATGTATTGTGTTTTACAATGTGGAAGGATTGTCAAATCAGCATTTTGGTAGTGAAACCTTTCCCAGTGTTCAACGTTTAGGGGTCCAACTTCAGGTTAGGCTATATGGACCAAATTATCTTAATTGGCTAAATTATTACATCTTACAAAATGATTAGTTTTGTATGTTACAGTGGTTTGGCTGATCAGCATTCTTGTGGACAAAATGGGGCCCACACCATTTTAGGATGTGATGAATTATGGAGTAACCTTTGGTAAGACTGAATGATTACAGTTGATTTACAATAATCTTCATGCAAGGAACCATAGTGCCCTTGGGTTCCTGTTAATTGACATTGTACATAGCAAAGGAGGTATACAGATGTAGAATCTTGTGGAAACATCTGCTAACATTGTTTTTTTTTCACATATGTAACAAGAAAAATATTGATCATGGGTAAAAATATAAGGGCATATATTTACAAGAATAGTAATTTTCATCAATTTTTGATAAATATTGAACATGGATGGAGCAATTGGGAGACACATTTGAATTTATTTACCATTTATTTTCAAAGCAACTATTTAGGAAACCACTGATCTCTACCATACTGTTATTGAAACAAGAATGGTATGTACAAGTTAAACCCAGAAGTGAAAGCAGTATGCCAAAATGATATTTTTTCTTATTTTTGGAATATTTGGAATGTCTCCCATCAAAAGGTTGAAAAAGTACATACATGTGTGAATACACCGGACAGATGAAAGTAAAACTTTATTTTCCATACCACAAATGTGATGTCCCTAATACAGTTTTCATCTCTTGTATACATGTAATAGGAGGAGTTTGTTGCTGTTAGTGTCATATGGGACAATTCTGCATATATGGAACTGATTTTTGCATTCATATCTCTCCTTCTCTCGTTTTCAGATAATTTTGACCACCACTGCCCTTGGGTAGGCAACTGTGTGGGGAAGAGGAATTATAGGTACTTTTACCTGTTTCTGGTCTGTACTTGCTGCCTTTCAATATATGTGTTTGCCTGTAACATAACAACTCTAGTCCTAGGTGAGTACAGCAGACTGCACTATGCCCTGGGGGCTTTACTTTCTCTTGATTTATTTAGGTCTCAGTTTATTCACCCTCTCAATTTGCAAATGGTATCGAGTTTACGTCTGATGCAATTTCATTTATTTGATCAGAAGGGAGGTATCTCAGCCATATTGCTCTTTAACATTTATCAGACTTGTGCACTAATTAAATGGATATTGTCTCAGCTGGACTGAGGCCCTCTCCACAGTCACTTTTGAAAAACACTATCTTCAGGGTTTTGTCTGTCGAAAGATAAACATATCTTTGAAAAAAAAAATAAGCTGTATTCTTCTGTTGGAAAATTGCATTCATGTGGGGCAGAATGCTATTTCAGAAGTATGTTGACAGCTTAGTAGATGACTTCACACGTAGTAGTACCCTTGTTGACTCATGTTATCATACACACAGTTAGGAACATTTCAAAATTAAACGTTCGATTACATGTAGTATATTGAAATAAGTTAGCGTAAGAATCACTCACTTGACATCTCATTCAATTATGTCATAAGATCATTCTCAGACATTAATGTTTAAGTGTTATGATGTGAAAACATGTAACATTATCTTAGTGGTATGGTATCTATCCTAACTCTCATAACAGTAATTTTCAGAGGATTTACCATTTTGTCCCGTGTTGATAGACACATTACATTGATGTCTTTACAAAGTGTCATACTTTTGTTTTTGAACATGTGATTTAGTCATAATGTTGAGCAAATTTGGAAATGAAAATTAAAGCAAGGAGAATTTTAGCACTTTGAGTAAGTTGTCATCAGAGCATGTCCACAAGGTATGTCTGTACCGTATCTTTCAAAAAGTCAGTGGAGTCTTTCATGTAAACAGCGTTGCCAACCGTAGTTTAGGTTCAGCATTATTGGATAATTTATTCAAACTTTATCAAGCAGTCAAAATATTGACAAGAATTGCATCTATGTGTAGAGTTTTACAATGTGCAGTATATAACCGGAGACTCCCAAAGGACATTCTACTTTTGAATCTTCCCCGAACTTCTGTTTAAGCAGAAGGATAACAATCTAACAATGAGCACTGTTAAAATGTTTTGTCAAATATGTCTTGCTTCAACAACACATTTCCTCGTTGAAAATGAGTCGTGGTATCAGACAGCTGGTTCCAAGTATTTCTTTGTTAAAAAATGCAGTATTTGTGTTTTCTGTTCTTTCCATTCCTCTTTTTATTTTGTTGTTGTGGTTTCTGGTGATTTGTGTAGTAGTGTTAATGCAATATGAAATTATAGAAAAGAATATCAGGAGCACTTTTCCCTCAATTTCCCCAAACAATATCACGATATCGTAGTCATTAGTTGGAACCGAAGCACACCAGAATATACTGTATATGTGTAAAACTATGGACTGTGTACAGAAGTCACATTGTACAACCCAAGTCTAACTTAAANNTATAACCTTGAGGTCTGATTTCTTGTTTCCATGTCATTGAGTTTGTGTTCCAAATCTATTCTGAGAAACATTTTCTTCCTCAACTGTCCAGACGATATCATTTGGGTCATTTCACAGAGTTTCAGGAGCAACGACTTATAATGATTATCATTTGCCGACATCACAATTCGGCAACAACACCATTGTACCGTACTCTACTGGATTTCCTGTAGGACATTATTTGGACTGTTGATACATCTGAAAGAGAAAAACACTTCACAAACTCTTTGTGTTAAGATTTAGGGTAGTTTGACCATGGCTTGTATCGAATGGTAAATTTAAGTGATTGGTTTGTTCTGTAGCGAACATGACCACTTTGTAGTCATACATTTGTTCACTTGTAATAATAATGTCCACTTTGTTTTGTTTTTTTTTTCCCTCAGCAACGACAAAAAATAACCAGTCATTTTTGGAGACCTTATCCGATTGGAGGAGACCTCCCAGATATCCTTTTCAAATTTATTTTCCTTGGTTTTATTTAACCTTAGCCCTGTTCCACAAGGAGATATGCTCAGTCATAAGACAAACTGTTGCTGTTGCCTTGTGTATGATGAATCAAA
>VJOZ01040451.1:0-10161 GCA_009801055.1 Stichopus horrens | reverse complement strand
AATCATCTACCTCCAGTACCCTCCATAAAAATAAAAACACTTCCAATCTGTTTCTTTGCACTTCACTTGATGTTGTTTTCTGGGTTTGATTTGTCATTATTCATTTTTTGCAATATGAAATTGTGGCCTTGATAGACAGGAGATAAAAAGCAATCAAAGATAGCTTTTGTAGGTGAAGAACTGATTTACAATTTTTTTTTTCTTATTAGCTGTAAGTTTAATTCATATCAAAATTTGATCCCCTTGGTGAGGAACTCTTGAAAAATTAAATCATTTTTGATGTCATCAATTTTAAATCCACAGTCACAAATCTGCAAGAAGAGACTGTTACCGTTTTGGCTAATTCCAGGCACTTGTCATAATGGCACTGATGAAGGGTCCACCACAGGCTTAAGACGACCGACCAATGCTCCATCTGCGAATTCTTCTTCACTTTCACTGAAATTACAACGCAATTAATCAAAAACAAAACATACAAATTATGACAAAACATTGTCTGCTTCCGTCCAAATTCACTGGGGGGGGAGGACAAAACTAATTTCCACAGGAACTATTTTTAGTTGCCTAAAGAAAATACAATTACCTACCGATACAATCAGTTACAGAATTTTTACAGCCACTATCAGCAGCCTCTCATCTTCTCCTGCCTATGATGACATTTTCCAGGTGGCCGACTTTACGATCAGAATGTCACAATCGATTCCCACGGTAGGGATTTTTTCTTGTGTGTGTTTGCAACCGCTCCCTACATCTATAATCTAGATATTGAGCTCTCCGCACATCTGATCTTGCTAACACAGATACAATTTCACTTAGGGATGTAGTCTCTTATGATTACTTATTCTCAAAAATATGCTTTCATTCTAAAAACAAGGTCAGTTAATTCCACAGAGTTTTTTCAAGATCTGTTTGATTAGCCCCAACTTATACCGAAGCTACATCTAGGAAGGTTTCCAACTCAACTCGGTAGAAAAGGAAACAATATGGTGGACTTCACAAATTGGCCCCCTAATTTTCTACAAGGGGAGCTTCGAGAATGTTACATCCTCAAGTAAAGTAAAAGTATTTCAAATCATTGACTCCTTTAACAGGAGAATTTTCACAGTGCAGCCTGTTAAGTTTGTTAACAAAAACATCAGAAACATTGACCCAACAGATAAAATCACAATGACCCTGAGAGATGGAACAGGTCCCCCCTAGATTTTCTCAGTCTCTGAAGATCCCCTTTGAGGTTTCCAGCCATTTTAAGCCAAACTCTTGGACTGAGGTCCACCAACTTGCATCTGGTGTCTCAGATTGAGCTTTAATGATGGTAATCACCTTGCTGATTTACAAAATTTAAACATCGATCTATGGTCGCCTTCTTCTCCGTCGATCCGTGGACGAAAGATTCCGCGATCAGGCTGGCAGCTAGTAAGCTCCGGTTACCGAGATCATCTTGGAAAAGAGGAAAACATGGAAGAATTTCAGCAAACCTGCTCAACTCCACCGGGCCATTTACGGTTGCCGTCCACAAGCATCTCATCGAAATGGTTTTCAGTGACTCAGGTGCGAGTGATTAAAAGCAATTGGCAAAGATACCGAGACAAAATGTGCAGAACAAAAAAGCAGAATTTCATTTGCGACATACATGTGGGGAAAGTGGTAAACAAGGACAATCGTGTGCAAATGTTGCAATTGTTGGACTAGTCTGATTGTTCATGATTTTATAAGTTATTGGTCTAATATGCATTTCATTTTTTTGCTTCCACTTTGGAACTGCATTGACATTAATCTGGTTTCCTGTTGAATATGAATGGTCTCCTATTATCATAAAAGGTGCAACTCAGCAGGATTTTAGGGGGTGAAGGTAGTTTGGCTCCCCAAAAACATAGTCGACCACTCTTTAAAAACAACTAAGAGTTAGATGGGAAGAGGGGTTGCTGCTCAGTTTTGGCCGTAAAAATTACTATTATTACTTTCTATTGTTTCACTTTAGTTTTAAGCATATTATTATACTGTACTCTATTAGGGTATAGATCATAATAATTCATACATTATTTTTTTTTCTTTTATTCCACAAAGTTTTGCCCTGCAAAATTTATACTTTTGCCCTGCCAGAGTCATATTTTTGTAACTTGAGGGAGAGAGAGAGGGGTGTAGCACTCGTCAAACACACCCTTGAGTTACACCCTTGAGTATGGATAGATTTCAAATGAGAAATGGTCTTGTAAAGTAACAGAGTGACTCCATTCTTAAACTCCAGTAATATTGCCTTTATGAGGAGCGGTCAGATATGTTTTTGAAACAAAAACCGATTTGATGCTTCAACTGATAAACATATCTCAAGACAGAACTGCTGCTAATATTATAAATACTTCATTCTATGTAAATACTTCAACTTATGTCATATATTAAAGTTTCCTTCTAGAATTTTGTCTCATCTAATCTAGAATTATAACATGAATCACCTGGTATCGTGCAAGTTGCTTTCTCATTAGAAGATGAGTCGGTATACCCTGATGCATCACATGTGTTCATACCAGTGGAGAGCAGTATAAGACTTTGACTAAAATAGTGATGGAAATGGGATGTTGGAAAATACTAGAACTAATGAAATATCTGATGTTTCATCTGAAGTGCGTCCATTGTTTCAGAAATAACACTCACACAATGTTTGCTTTTTTCCCTTTGTTTTGTTGATCTATTGTTGTTAGTCAGCAATGAATTCTGTCAATTTCTTTAGAACAGAAGTTTAATTTCGTAGAATGACTGGTCCGTAAATATAATGTGAAGTTCAGCTTAGCTGTAAGTGTACAAACCAGAACTTAAAAGTTAGTTGTAAGCATGTCTTGACTTGAGCCCTTCTCTGTTAAAAGTCATGTGAAATGAAAATGACATTCTGAAATATTGGGTGTTTTAATTATTGAAAATGTTGAAATAGTGGCAAATCCTGTCAAAATCCATCAAATATTTACAATTTTGCAGTCCAATTCCTGTCTCACATCAGCATCATGAATAGACAGTGGCTGCATATATGCAAATTTGTGATGTCAGAAGATTTACTCCTGTGATATGTCTGTGTTAATCCTTCCTTTATGTAGCCTTTATTTCAAGGACAATTGAGAATTGTTTATGTCCATAAGGTTTTATTTTGGAAGCATATATTTTCTTAAAAAATATCAGTATCACTCACCAGTATGAAACCCAGTAATTAAGTAATAAAAGGCAATATANNATTGTCATCAAACTTTGACAATCATATCTCAAAAATGGTAAGAGATGTGAACAAACTTCCAACCGATTGCCATTCAGGGTTACTCTGCAACCTCTGAATGAAGTTAGCTCTGCTCTAGATGTAGGTCATACACCCTTTAAACTTGTTTTGCTGTGTCATTAGATGTCTCAGCAGTCATGATAATTTCATTATAGAAGAAATTTTCATAGTGTCTCCCATCTGGAGGCAAGAAGAACCAGGCAACTTGTCCGCAACTATTGCTTGCCAAATTGCAGAATGCAAAATGTAAGAGGTAAAAACTGTTGCACTTTCACTGCTTGTTGATCCAGTATTTTGAGTATTTTATTTTACTTTATTTTTTTTCGAAGGTCAGAGAGACTGCTGGTGTAACATTGAGTGGCTTACTTCATTGTCAGTTCATTTCCATGGAATCCAAAGTCCAAGGTCATTTCGAAAAGCTCTGCAAAACTGCCTTGCCAAACAGGAGCAAGAGATTGCGTCTTGTCACAGTTGATGGTGCAGCCAGTGATGGTCAGTTTGCCTTTGGTTTGATTTTGTTTCTTCCATTTTGAGTTAAATGTTAAAGATGATTTCATCTGCACTACTAAGAAGAAGTAGAATCATCACTTAACGAGAAATAGGGCATTTAGAATACACTAACATGACTTACAAAGACAGTAGTCATCGTTAAACCATTCGGGTTCATCGGTAAACATCCACAAAAGTTTCATCTCTTCAAAATATTATGTATATGATGAATTACCTAAGATGCATTGTATTAATTTTGTAAAGCTTGGGTGAACAAAGTGTTTTTGAGCAACAATTAATTGAATATCCATCTGTGAGAAACTTCTTTCCAGAATCAAAGGCCACTGTCTTTCTTATTTAGAATGATCTGTCATTTTTGTATCTGCAAACATTGCCTTAAAAAAATATGATTGTTTTCTGCAAAACAAATTCCTTATTTCCCTTTAATCATACTACACTACCACATCAGTGATGGAATCTTAACTTCTCACCATGCCACAAAAATAATGTGCATGTTTGAGACTTTTACACAACTTTGGGTACTGTAAAAACAAGCATTATCAACATGTGGAAGACTCATTGCTTTTTTGGATGTTGTAACCTTTGAATCCTTTTAGTATATGGGATAATTTTTTGGAGGTAGGCACTAAAGAAAAAGAAAAGAGACAAGAAATACAAAATTTCACCTCTTTATGACATTTTTGTGTTTGGTAATGGAGGTCTCCTTATCAGAGAGACATTATCCTTATGGCTAATGAAAATCCATCATAGCTTGTGAAGGGGTGTAATATTCCAAATAAAAACTGTATTCACTCACACCTCCCCGTAATACAGTTCACAACACTCCCTTTATTTATTGCACAAAAGAATTAGTGTGTCTATCCAGCGCATGTTGCAACTTGGTAACGTCCTTTTTTAAGTGGTGTCTGGTTGCTTAAATGTGTTTTCATTTTCATTGATTTTAGCAATTGTACAGAGACATGCTGGCATTCTTGGACTCAGTGCTTGTGTTCAAGCCTTTCCTTACGATGTTCCAGAATGGATGCCGCAGATTTTAATGGATCTCACTGACCACCTCCATGATCCACAGCCTATCGAGGTCAGAGTGCTCTCTAAGTTGCTTCCTCTTCTTAGCTGTTCCCTGTAACTGACAGATGTCAGGAAGTGAGATATTTGCATCAATTTGCGTAGAAATATGCAGAAGCAGAGAAAATGAAATTTCAACGAAATGTTTCTGGTAGCTTATTGAAAATAACAGAATTACACATCCATGGAGATATTTTGTGTATTAAGATGTTGATAGTGTGTATATCTTACACATATTCCTGAACATAATAAATCTCTTTATTTGATGTTCATGTTCTTCCAAACATTACCTGAATATGTAACAGCTCTCTTAGTGGTGTTGACGTTTTTCCAAACATTAAGTGCACGTGGTAGCAGCCCCAAATGATGCTCAAGTTCTAATGAACATTACCTGAACATGTAACAGCTGTATAAATGGTGTTCATGTTCTTCAAGGCATTACCTGGATATGGTACCAACTCTAAATGATGTTCATGTTCTTCTGAACATTGGCTGAATACAGTAATAGCTTTTGATGGTGTTCATGTTCTTATAACACATATGTTAACTTATAACAGCTATCTTAAGGATGTTCATATTACCTGAATATGGTATCACCTCTAAATGATGTTCATGTTCTTCTGAACATTACTTGAATATGCCAACAGCTCTTGATGGTGTTCTCGTGCCTATAAACATTACTTGAACATAGAACGGCTGTATTTATGGTGTTCATGTTTGTCAATACATTACCTGAATATGGTAACAGTTCTTAACAGTGTTCATGTACTTTCAAACATTTCTTAAATATGGAAGCAGCTTTTAATGCTGTACATGTTCTTCCAGAAATTACCTGAATATGGTAACAACTTACAATGGTGGTCATGTTCTTACACATATTACCTGAATGTGGTAAAAGCTCTTTGAAGCTATTGCACACCTTCAAGTGCTTTGTTTCACAAAACAAAATAACAGAGTGTTATTAACCTGTCAGTGACACTACCATTGGTCTTTGGTAAAATCGCCCTAGTTGAACTCATCCTGGAAAATCTTTTTCCATATGTTATCACAATTTACCCAAATTTAATGCCTTTCTAGGTAAATTTAGAGATAAAGTTGACAATAGGTGCATCATCTAAATACTGTGCTCTCCTGATCTTCAAATTCTGTCATATACTGATGCATAGTGTCGATTTCCTGGTGTTTTGGGCATTCAGATCGGCTCTATCCTATGACGTTTATTGCCCTGACCCTTACCTCCTCCTGTTTTCAACTGAACTATTCTTCTGCACCACCTCTGACTGTCAGAGCTTGCTTTTCATCCTTCCAGATGACCGTGAGGAAGACTCTGTCAGATTTCAGGAGGACCCATCATGATAACTGGCATCAACACAAACAACAGTTTACAGATGACCAGCTGGTGGTGCTGACAGATCTCCTGGTGTCACCATGTTATTATGCCTGAAGAAGATCTGCTCAGTGGGAAAAAACATGTAGGTAGTCATTAATTCACAAGATGCTCTTAAAGGAGAACCATAGTGGCTGTTTCAGTGTTAACCCACACCAAATATTCCATTATTCACAAACAGTTATGACCATAATGGTGTTATGTTCCTAATGATTTCTTTCCAAATATAACTTAAAATTTCTCATGGTGGTTGAATACGATAACACCGTGTTCATGTTCGAAAAGTCTGAGGTTGCAAATGCACTTGTAAAGATTATGTGAAATGCACCCCCAAGTTAGGTATATTTTCTTATGGTGATTTCTATTTTTGTTATGTGCAAGGAGGCTCAGTCATGATTTGAGACATCTGACCTATAAATTTCTGGCTAATAATTACAAATGAACCCCTGAAATAATTCCAAATTAGTGATAATTTTGTCATTTAAGGTAGCATTGTCTTCAGAAGGTTGTTTTGTGTGCTCTACACACTCTTCAAAGTTGCATAGGTGCATGTGTGACATAACAGACATGTTGCATTGCACACAGTTTAGCAATAACATGGCGATTCACAAGTGAGTGAAAAAGCATATTGATGAAAAATTCACATTTTCTTCGAGTTGTATTTGTTTTACAGTTGGATGGTGTCTTCATGTTTATTAAACAAAGGTGGATTATATGAAAGGCTGTACAACCGTTCACCTTTGAAGACGCTTATCCGTTATCACCAGTCTGCTAGAATTCTGTATTACCAGTACCAATTCAAACAATGCTATGATGGCATCGATTGCGCAGCTATTCAGTACCAAAGGAAAGCGTTTCAAGATGCTTTATGTATTTCTCTTATTGTGCATGAGAGATATGGGTCTGAGAAAGGAATTCACTGTAAGACCTCCCCTTACCCATCCTACCCCCTTTCCAGTCACCTTTTCTTTGCTTTAACAAACCCTTTTCTTTCATTGCAGGATGCCAGGTATGTGGTGAAGATGGGGGATGTGGTGTTGCTAAAACCCCTCTGTTGCTGTGGGTCAAGCATGTCATGTCGAAGTGTGGACGCTGTATTCCATTCCATCTGGGTAAACCTGTGGTTTGGCATTGAAGATTGCCATCTCTGATTAGAGGACAGCGTTAATTCATGTTGAATAACCTTCCAGTTGTATTCTGATACATGGAAAATCAACTCTTGATGTTTTCAAGCATCACCACCCAAAAGTTGATCCTTGCTTTGTTTTACCTATCTTAATACTTTGTCTCTGCATTGTGGCTCATTTGACAGGAAGGTTTTTATTACATTTTAATAAGAGTTTTTGTTAATACAAGAAATTAATGTTGCACTGAAAACTGCAGCAAAATTATTGAGAACATGTTAAGCAGATTTGTGTAAGCCATCTCATGATTTATCCATCTCAAGAAAGTGCTTGGTTTACCTTTTTTGTGTATCTTTCACCTTAAATTTTTTTTGTCCTCATCATTCTAGATTGGTGCGTAGTTTCTGCTTGCAGTCTTTGAACTACTTCTGATCCATTTTAGACGTCATGTTATTTTAGCTGTTTTGTCTTTTAATGAAAGACGTGATTGAAAAACAGGTGCATGTGTGGTGTGACTTCCTTGATTGTGCCAAATACATCATGTGAGTACATACATGCAGTGTTTGGGGTCACTTCGGGAATCATGGGGTATATGTGGCTCCTTCTGTATGTTAAGGGTAACTTAACCGATCACCATGTGACTGCTCCTTTACGTTTCTGGGGTGAATTTGCTGATCATGTGATTACATGTGAGAACTCAAAATGTATTTATTTCAAACTTTTTGGATCATCAGATTATACGTGGGTGGGTTTCAGATACAGCATTCTGAGTGGTGGCTATTGTGTGAACACCTTCGAGGGGAAGGGAACTTAAGGGGAGGGGTTCTTCCAAAAAAAGTTTTTGCAATATCAGTGATGGTCATTTTCCTCTGTAGGAATACCTCAGTTTGCATCAAATGACAAAATAAAAATATGGATTATTTCACATTTCAATAATATATATTTCCATATATTTTGAGACATTGTCCATGGAATTTCTATTGAATTTTGTGCTGGTAGGTAATCTGGTGATTTGCTTGTAATGTCAGTTGACAAATGTCAGTGGCGACTACACTTTGGCTTCGCTTCGGCTAGCGTGGCAAGAGACCTGTATGTGGGTACTCCATTATGCATGTGCTACTTTACTTGTCTCATGATTGCATGTCAGATATCCTTTATACTTTTGTACATGGATACTTGCAAGAGTCAACAGTAAACAACTCTTCTTTTTTTTTTTCTGGTATGTGACCTTTGTGTAACGTAACTTGTGTAACGTAACTGTGTAATCTTGCTGTCATTTATTGAATTATTATGTCAGTCGCAACAAGCAAGAGAAAAAATAGAATGTGGCATTTAAGTTGAACTTCCAATTTTTTTTCCACACAAAGTATGAGCCCGTTTCTCCAAAAGCAGAAATTGCCATGCTAGCTAGCAAAGGTCAGTTGTATCGGACTCAACAGTTAGGATGTCTCTGTTACCACAGAGAAAATATATTCCTCACAGTGAGTCACCGACTTGGAAAGATCTTTATGAACAGCTGACAGTTATGTACTCATAGAATCCTCTCAATGTTCTTACACAACAAATGCCCTGGTGTAAAGGAGTAATTACATAATTGTAATTATAGCACCCTACCATTGAATCCATTTCAACATACCTTTATTGACAAAGATTCCTGTCAGTGAATAAAAAAGATAATTCCTATGTCTGAATGATTACTGAAAGTTGTGTTTTCCATATTGTAATGCAGAAATGGCAAGTTTCATGTAAACTTGGTTCATGTTCTAAAATTCTTTTGACTTTTAATTGACATGCAACATGTGCCACATAGCCCAGAAGAGTCATTTAGCAATGTGAATATGACAAGTCCATGTTTCTGTTTTGAAGTGTAAGTCCCACAGTGAAGTTTAGAAGAAACATTCAACCACTTCTAAGGTTTTCCATAGATTTTTGCTGTGTAGTCATTCTTAAGAAAAGAAACATTTACCCCCACATCCATTTTCTTGCAATGATATTGATTTGATCTACTTTCATTGGTGATATTATTTTGATATATCTGAAGTTATGATGTAGCATATGCTAGTTGGGAGAGATTTATGTTGGCATAGTTATAAATTCCTCAAGTTTTGATGTGGTATAGAAACCAGTGCTTTGTGTGTGTAGTGTATGATCTGAACAAACCATTTTTCATCCCTTTGGAAACTGTAGACCCTTTTCTTTGGTGTTCTAACATGTTACTCATTTTACGCTCATGTTACTTTCAGAATGTTTTTCCCCTTTTCTTGTGTTTTGATAGAAGATAATGATGTGTGGTGACAGAAATGATAATGGCTTTGTAATGCAATATTTTAGTGGAACATTAAATCACATCATTAGCACCATGAAGATGTAACCATAATTCTAACAAGGTGATATGAATGATAATGGCGTTATGAATATGTAAATAAACTAATGCAAACCGAAGAACCTCATATTTGTGCCTGGATCGTGTTGTATGAACTTTAAACCCATGGTATCTTTTTTTGTAGGAATGCAAATGCAACTCAGTAGCTTCAAGAAAAAGAAGTAGATGCTACACTAGCTGCTCTCAGCATTGCATCAAAATGTAAGGTGCCATGAGGGGCCTGAGACTTGGTGGTATCCAAGGTTATATCTGCTCTATTGGATTATTTATTCTCTAAAGTGTCTTCTACAGTAACTGGTATAGACCAAAATTGTGAGCACTGTATTTTTAATTATATTTAATTCTGTCACATCGTGCATCATATTATAGCACTGTATTGTAAGACATAATTGATTCAGTGACAGATGTACACTTGCAGGATATAGCCCCCCCCCCC
>VJOZ01040420.1:0-22108 GCA_009801055.1 Stichopus horrens | reverse complement strand
ACTGAAAAAGTCAAATTTGAATCCAAGTGGTTCAACCGGGATTTGACCCGGGGACCCTTTGATTGCAAGACGAACACTCTAACCACCAAACTAACTCTCCACACCAAGTGATTAGTTTCCGCGAACACCGACGTGCTATATTGTCTTGTTTATAAGTTTTTAACACCTATCTGAAACCTCTGTATGTGAGGCAGCTGCACCTTATAATTTCAAAAGTTCATGTCTCAATTTTGGTATTTTGAAAATTGAATTTTTTCCTTCTTGCATCTGCGACAAAGCACACTTCGAACCACCGTGACAACAAAATACTACGAAAGAAATTGATTGCCGTTTGTTTCACTGACTTTCATATAAAATGTAATAGGCCTAGGTAGGCAACTGTATATTTTATAATTATTTCAAAAGAACCTTACCCTAGGGTTAATGGTCATCGAATTAATCGGCCAACGTAAGTAGAAAAGGGAACAAAAAGAGGTGAACAATGAGAATTTTCCCGATTGGAACTTAGGAGTTACGCAAAGAGGACCAACGACAAATAATGCAGGCATATGCCTGGGTTTAATTTACTGAACATTAAACTTGCAGTGGCGGATCGGGAAGGGGGGGATGTTTCGGGGTTTAACCCCCCTTAATTTTGCTGCCAAGTAAAAATGCAGTGTGCACATGAAAACGTCAGAATATGTCCAGACTCGCACAATAGGTTCTTCTTTTTCCAATACTGTGCATGACCTCAGTTGAGTATTTTAAAATAGAGCATGTACTACAAATACGGTTAAAATCGCTACCTGGCACCCCTAAAAATGAAAAATCTTCCTACCGTGGGAGGGGGGCAGATATGATCACTTACGACATGGAAATCCATGAAGATTCACCTTGTCCACATAATTACATTCCCCACTGAAATGGGATACTGAAAGACGGGAAAAGTACGCCCGACTGACCCCACCGTCGCTTGACAACGATCCGAATGCCATCTGACCATCAATCCTGGCAGATTGAGAACTTGTAAACAGCCCGAGCCATATTTTTGTACTATTATTTTTCTTTTCCCTAGTAAAATCAAATTGTCGGCAAAGTATGTTGGAGGACAGTTGCAATGAAATTATTTCCAAAAGGTAAAGAAGGGACCAGAGTTATCCGGACACGGTAGTGTAGTATATATACAATATCAACCACCGAGGTACCCAGCACGGACACGTACGTACATAACCTTCACTCAGACCCTGCTCAGACCAGTGCAGGTCACGTATTATAATTCTGTGGTGCAGGTATGCAGCCTACATGTGTCACCTACCTACATGCAGAATGGAGGCAGCCGGTGCGTGGGTAATACACACGACTGTTGTGCGGGCAATACACTGCAGGGCATGTAGTAAATCGACCACAGAAAGTACAGTGCAATCGCCTCATTGATAGTACACGCGCTGAACCTGTGTAGCTAGCTATGTCCGAGCTCTAACAGTACAGTAATTTCACGTCGGTTTTAAGTTGTAAACTTGCTTAGCCTTCAGTGATTTATCACAAGAGAGGAATGAGCTGCAGGTAAGAATAAGTCATTCGGTTGTATTTTGGTTGTTTTTACAACAGCTGAAAGCCTATTAGCTTCAAATGTTAAGGTACACTTTAGACGGAGTGAGACTCAGTATTCCTACTAATACCACAGGCGGTCCGACTCCTAGCGTCAAGTATACACTATTACCTACACCTATACTCCCATAAGACAATATCATGCAGTCGTTCTATATTGTACACTACAGAACAGTGTAGGTTATTAGGCCTAGGCTCTAATAAAGTTTGTAAATTGTACCTCCTTATCAAATATCAGAAGTTTTACTTGGCGTAGACCTATGTAACTTGTAAGATAAAGTACATACTAGACCGAACTCTTGAAGAGGACTGTGCGTTCTGTAACACTCCACATCACAGCCCAGGCTCCAGATACACAACTTTGCTGTGCGCAGGGGATTTCCCCCCCCTCCCCCACACAAAGATGTCAGCGTTATTGCCCAGCTGCCTCGCAAAGGATTCAGATCCCAAGCTCATTTTGCAAGCTTTCCATTCTGGCTCAGGCTTGTGACTGCTAATGACATACATTTTCGCCTCATTGACGGACTGGCTGAAAATATGCAATAGCCAATAACTGAGCCAGTGTGAACCAGGTGAGACTTATCATACAAAATCTAACTTTTCTTACTAGCTTAGAGTTGTTGTCTTTACAGTTGGTGGCCATTCCCCNNCCCCGAATGCATGCTAGGAAGTTGCTAAGAGCATGAAGCTGTGTGGTTTGTGTACTCCTACCTCATAAAAATTTATTTCCACATCTAAGCAATGCCAAGCTAGGATTATGAAGACATCAGTAGTATGCAGTCAAATTGCCACAAGTTCCAAGTTTTTTCCACTGTGTATTTACTTTTATACCAATGGTTGTGTTTCTCCTGGGACTACTCTGTCATTGTTCTAGCCACAGTTGACAATTTAGTTGCTTCATTTTTACACTGTGAAGGGATGCATAATTGCCTTGGTATGCATGTCACTGTGAATCACACTTTCTTTGTAATTTCTGCAGTCAGTTGTGCAGCTTCTACCTACTGATTCAGCAAAACACCCCAAATGACCTTCGACCTCTACTGCAGATTCTCAGACTATATTGAAGACTTGAAAAACATGGCCCATTGAATTACTGTTGTAATAAAAGTTGCCAGTGAAATTTCGGTCATTCTTTGATGACATTTTGTCAAAAGGTTTTGCAGAAAGGTGAATGTATGGTGTCAGTGATTTTCTGCGTGACGTTTGGTGACAAAAGTTTGCTGTACTGTAGTATTTGGGGACATGAGAGATGATGCTCTGTGGGCAGTTCAGCTGATCAAGAGAAAAATTAATGTTATCAGGACAAGGGCTGTGACAGTGAGGTGTAATGAGCTTGTGACAGAATGCACAGCCCTGTTTTAGGGCTAAGTACGTACTGTAAATGCATGATGGGAAGTTGTGTTTTGTTTTTCTTTCCTGAAGATCTTTCTAATTTTAGCAGTCCATTTGCTATTCCCACTATTTGGCTCTCTCTGTGAACCATCTTTTTTTTATTTGTCTCGAAACTGAGTGGCAAAAAGGTAAAAGAAGGGTACAGTTATTGAATGGAGATCCACTGCTATTCTCTTCATAGTGTCTTGATGTACGGATTTGATCTCACAATAGTTTGCTGCCACCACAATGATGTGGGCTGTTGGCTCCAGGTTGCTTCCCCACCATACAGTAAAAATAATCACACAAAACTGGGAAATTTTGTAAACTTCAAATATTATGCTAATAAATCCTGAGACTCCATGCATTGTACATACCTCACAGTACAACACATTCAATAGTGTACAGTAAGAGGTGAAGTTTCTTCTGACTACATTTTTGTACATTTTCTTTTCAGTACTGAATTGACCTGAAAGCGTTCACTAGTGCAATTGCTTGAAAAGTGACACTGCAATATGGCTGGCCGTCAACACTTTGCAGTGGTGGTACGGAGAGTGCTTTATGGGCAAAGAGGCTACAGCACACAACCATTAGAGGGCGCTTCCCTCTGGAGTCGTATGGATGCTTCCATTGAGAAAGCTTTGCCAGAGAAATTTCGTCCACTGTGGAACCATCCAGCAGGTTTGTTACTGATGATGTACATTTTCTAATCCACAGAATCCTTAAAAGTTAAAAGATAAAATGTTCACAAGTCCCCGTGATTTCTTCATTGAAATGAAAGGCACATTTTTTAAGTATGGAAACTCTTTAATTTTGGTGAAAGTTGTGGACCATGCAGTGTGGGTGAATGAAGGTGTGGTTGGTCTACTTTTTGATTCCTTGCCGAAAGCAGGCAAGGAATCTATGCGATGGTGTCTGTGTGTGCGTGTGGGTGGGTGTGTGGATGATGCCTTAGCTTGTTAACATGACATCTCGAGAAGGGAAAGTTACTTGAAAGTAGGCACAGTAGGTAGTCCACGGAGAGTAGATGGTCCCGGTTCTTATCAGGTCAAAGGTCATTACAGGGCACTAGAGCTGAAAGTATGAAAACCTATCAAGGGAGATATCTCAGCAAGTTACTGAATGTTGCTGGAACTTGAAACTGTCATCATTGGTAGCATTAAGTAAGTCTTTTTTGATTGAGGTCAGTTTCATTCTCAATGAGCTCATCGTTGACCTGGGAGTACTGCACAGTAGCAGGCCTTGAGTTTAGATTTTCCAGGTGTGCTACAAATTATCACACTTCTTAGGAAATTAAGGAGTGTGGTAGGAGTGCTGTTTTGTAAAACTTTGGTAGATTGCCTGTTGTCTCATTTTTCTCCTAGATGTGCAAAACAATGGCACTTCTCACAGTGATTTGATGCGAGTGATGGTGTGCGATAGCACTCGCACCTCAGAATTCAAGGCCTGCAGTAGGGGAAGTAAAAGAATTTGCCTAGAGCTGGCAATTTTGGTATGCTGCCATAGTGGCAATAATGCTCACCTCAAAAGGTTCACATTCTAATTGTTTTCACAAATGCTCAAACCAACTGAATCAATTGTCAGCACAAGAAGTTCGTCACCACATATAGCCCAAATGAAAACATCTTTGTCAGTTTTATGATCTGGATGTAAACCTATTACAGTGCAGCACAAGGTTTGTCGTAAATTTTGACAAATTACAATTTGGTGTGAAGACCATGAGCATGTGTTTCATGTCTGTTTGTAGTCTGATCATATTTTGTAAAAGTTCTACTGTACTTTTGTTATGTTTTTCATATTAATCCTCAGGAATGAAAACAATTCACTTTTGGGCGCCAACATTCAAGTGGGTAAGTCTCGTAAAAGAAACCTGGTGCTGTGTGTACTCTTGCTATATTCTACCCTCTTTAAGGAGAAAGACGGTATATTCATTATACAAGCATGTCATACCAAAAAGTATGTTTACTCCATGTTATACCATTCAGGGTTCAGGCTCATCAATAAACATTTGCAAAAGCTTTATCTCCTCAATACATCAGAGAGAAATAAGGCACTCACAGTACAATGCATCAACATGGCATATTAAGAAATTTCTGCAGCTGTCATTGTTGTTAAACCATCCAGGCTCACTATTAAACATCTGCGAAAGCTTTCCTTCGTCAAAACATGCATAAGGTGAATTTAATGAAAGATTGTATCGTTTGAAGTTTTGAAAAGTTGCATGACCAAATTATTCTTTTGCTTGGAATAATTGAATTTCTGTGTAAGGAACTTATTTCATATTGTAGGCCACCATCCTTCATATGTATTTATCAATCTGTGTGCACACATGCACCCTGTATTGGTTTAAAAGATGTTATCTCTTTTTTCCTCAAGGCCTTTTCCCTGTCAATTTCTGATTGCCTGCCAGGCTGCCACCCTGCTATGTGATTAATTTTGCTTTAACTTCTTTAATATTTTGCTTTAACTGGAATATTTAGCTCTTAACAAGTCTTTCATCATTTCATTTTCCTCACTATTGAGTTGTTTTAACATACTTCAGTCAATATGGTGTATTTTAAATCATTGCAGCAGAAATGAATTCAGTTCTGTGAGTTTGATGTACACATGAAATGTTGGTTTGCTGGTCCATATGTCCAGTATGTTTCATTCTGTCTCTATTGTATCTTATCCTGTGCAATTCTTTAGGCTGGTCACCATCATCAACATCTTCATTTAAAATGTATTAACCTCTTTCACACCCTTTTTTTGTTTTTCTTTCAGTGTTTGGTCATCGCTGGTATTGCAGACTACACCAGACCTCCCGAGAAGCTAAGCTGGAGGCAATCAGGTGCTCTCTGTGCTACAGGTATGTGTCATCAGCTCACTCTGTTGCTTTCAGCATATCTTGCTATTACTACAGCATTCTGTGCCAGAAAGTAAATATATGTGGTGTAGTTGGCATAGCACATCCAACTCATAATGTATGCTAACTTGACCACGTTATCTGCCACTTCCTTGACTGGAAGGGGGGAGGAAACAAGGAGGGGTGGTGGCACACAGGCATCGAGTAATTGTGACGTCTTTGATGGCATGGCGGCTACATTGCTTTCAAAGAAATTAGTGAATAATTCAGGGAGAATTTTTTCTAGACTGTCTCTTGATGTCGTGTGCAAGTCAACTCCATGGCAACAAGCCTCAGTCTTTTTCATAAGGTGAGACAGTGCCTTTCCCAATGCCTAGTAAGTCATCAGCAATGAAGGGTACAATATCTCTGTGAAAATTTGTGCAGGCTGGCACACCAAAGACATAGAATACCTGTAAATATGTTTACGTTGTTGACATATATGAACATGGCATGTCAGTACTATTCAAGACTATGGGGGCGGCGAACTGTTTTCTGGCTGACAACTCACAACTGCATCAGGTTGTTTGTATATTCAGTGAACAAACACTTGGAGATTGTGTCAGTGCTATAAAATGTTAAGTGCTAAAGACAGTATAGAGGGAATATGTTTACGAGGTATTTGACAAGGTACTGTATAACATGCTGCTTTAAGCAACCTGTTTGGGAGTGTTGCGCATGGTTCTGTGTATTTTATTCCTTCTGAACAGTGATGGCACACAACCTGTATGGAGTAGTTTCATTCTGTGGGTACACTGTACTGCTATCCTATCCCTCACAGCAACTAGAGAGTTATGAAATGTCAACAGTATTTGCACAATATTTATGTATGATTAGGAATCTAAATTAACCACATCAAGCAGTGAGTGTCCTTCTATCTTTTTGAACGAGATGTCACGTTGAATCTAATATTTCTCACGTTTGTCTCTCTAGTAGGTCATATTCTGTAAATATTCTTCTTGGAGTGCTTCCAATCTATTGTCTTCTCCACTTATTTTTTGTTGTTGATAGGAGCCATTTGGTCCCGCTATTCTCTAGTCGTAGTTCCCAAGAATTGGAACCTATTCAGCGTCAACTTCTTTCTAGCCCTAACGGGAGGATTCCAACTTGTCAGGATTTATCTGTAAGTTGAGCATCCACTGAATGATCTCCTTTTAGTTTCATCTTGGTATTAGATACTTCTGTTTCCTCAAAGTCAAAGGGTGATAGAAATGAAGGGCATTAGCCAAACCAACCGCATCCTAAAGTCTTTGCTTACATGTAAGTATTCTGTAAACTGTAGTAGGACACATTTGAACGCAACATTTACACAAAAGAAATCCACCCAATGTTAGGCAGTGTTGCATGCTCCAGTTTAACGAGCTTGGCTTCATCTCATTGCAGTATGTGACCACGTCTACAATTTATATAAATCAGGAAAATGTAACAAACTGATGCTAGGAATTCAGGAGTAAATTATGTCGGAGACTTTGTATTGTAAGATATCATGAGGTGAATGTATTGCTGCCAATGACCTGCCTTGTAATGATATAGACATTGCTGTATGTGCTGTATGCTTAATAATTAAAACTGGAATATGAGTTGTACCGGTAATCACCTGATCATCTACGTTTGTTTGTTGTCAGTGTTTCAGGGAAGAGAAAGTAGATGAAGGATCACATGTGACAAAAACCTGAAACAAAACTATGCACTCATCTTCCAGATATTGGAATATGAAAATTGTCTCGACATTTTTGTTGGCCCTACAAAATTCAGATGCTCTAAGAATGCATAGCAGTCAATTTCGGATTCTTGAAATCAAACAAACCAATTGGAAATGGGTATGAATATTCATCTATGCAAAATTAGGGCGTAGACAATGTTATTTTAAAGTGGCTATTATTCATTCTGCAGAATTTGACTTTCACTGACAAATTGTCAACTCATATCCCAGCTTTAAGTGAAGGCCCATGTCAGTATGCTGTGACATCATATAACACATGGAATGATAAATATGTTTTGTTGACATCCATTTCAGTTAAATACTTTTAAATGTTGCTACCTTTTTTGTCATACAAGTAACTACTTTCTTCACAATGCTATTGTGATGAATTACAATTCTAAAGACTTTGTTTAAAGAAACTTCATTTGAATGGTTAGTGATTTCCTTTTTTTCTGCTTTTTTAAATCTTAGCTACCAACAGAAACTGAAGCAAGAAGACCCAGAGAAATATGAGCAGATGTATGGGAGGCCAAGAAAGCACAGAGAGGGTGGGGAGCACCCCTGCCCCGCTGAGAGGAGACGAGAAGGAAAAGAGGTAGCGAGAGATACAGAGGCTACAGCCGTCTTAGCCACTTCTGAAGCAGCTCAACCTGCCTCAGGAGAAGTGAAAGCTTAGATGTTTTTATCTCAGCAATAGTTTTACTATATTATTGTGGTGGGTTTTCTAGTCATGGGGAAATCCCCAAATCATTGATTGTATGAGCTATGACAAAGAAGACTCATGCCTTGTTTTAACATATTGTGTTCATCGTATACATTGGACATTATATCTCGTTGTAATTTCTCATGGACATTGCTGGTTTATTTGAGGGAACACAGTATGCACATTCACACCACCCTCAAATGGGAGAATTGTAAAATCAAAGTAGATATAAAAGGAAATCACAGGGTTTTGAAAATATTCCAGGACCAGTGTGTAAATAGAAAAAGTGACTATAATTTGAAGTAAAGGATTGCCTTTGGTACCATGCAGTACGGTGGTTACAAATGAAGTCATGATGAACATGGCACGCAGTATTCACTATCATGGTATGTCATTGCCTCATCGGTAACCTACTTCCTGTGTATTAGGATCTATTGCCTTACTTCAGTTCCTCTTGTAATGTAGCCATTAATGCTTATCTTTTTCTTGGAATAGCATGTAACATTTTTGTTACTGCATTTGGTCTCATTTCTGCCCATCTTGAAACTCCCTTCTAGGGATGTTTTTCCTTACAGCATTGATACTTTGGTATATGATACAATGCTTTCAGAGATATCAAACAAAAAGATCATCATATATTAGAAAATAAAGAACAGGGGCATATAAAGTATGATTTAAACAGGAGTGTCTCGTGGACTTTGTTTACCTTGAAGACTTGGTCAATAGTTAGAGAGTCTTTTAAAGGCATTAAAATTCATCACTTTCACATCATACCAATCTTTAAAATATTGAAAGAAGTTTTGCTGTTTCTTCAGCAATACGTAATCCTCCTGTATTTGGTGCTACTAGAGGACCGCAGACTGTAGTTGCTGTGGTTGCTTGCATTTTCAGAGGCAATCCGTTTGAGACTACATTTGCTGATTATGTTTTGCTTTAGCAGATTTTTGCTTCTTTGTTTCCTTCTTATAATCTTGAATTAAGACAACTGACCCCGATTACCTCACTGAACTATTTAATTTGCATGCTGCTCAGTTTTTTTTGCTTTGGCTTTTCTGCAGTGACCAAAGTATGTCATTGCAGCTTATAAAGGTTAAGTTGTGGAATGATACGTCCAGAACAGAC
This sequence comes from Stichopus horrens, assembly GCA_009801055.1. Taxonomy (NCBI): domain Eukaryota; kingdom Metazoa; phylum Echinodermata; class Holothuroidea; order Aspidochirotida; family Stichopodidae; genus Stichopus; species Stichopus horrens. The sequence goes on along the minus strand of VJOZ01040420.1, from coordinate 12,739 downwards.
CTGGAATTGGACAAGGGTGTGAGTGTAGACCAAGAGAAGTTTTTCATTTCTCTTGTAGGTTACCACAGGATCCATTCTCTTCTAGCTTTCTACCTGTTTTGTTAGGTGTAATGAGGGTGCTCCTGTAAAGGTATAAGGGAGTATGGATTCCTGGTAGCAATTGCCAGAGATGATGTTTCCTGATTGGGATAGTTACAGCAATTTTATCTTGACAGGAATGTTAAACATATCCTGAGACGGATTTGTAAGACTCAATTTAATTTGACAGGATACTTGGGGGCCAAGATATGTTGCCAGGAATAGTCAAATCCAATTTATTTTGACAGGTATATTCAGAGCTCGTGTATTTGACAGTTATTGTGAGCATCAGTTTAATCTGATAGGATAGTCCAGGCCAAGTTATGTTGACATGGGTAGTCAAAGCTAATGTATTTTGAAAGTTATTGTCAACATATCTTGACAAAGATTGTAAGAATCAATTTGACAGTGATAGTTGTGGTTATGTTGGTTGGATTGCGATAGCCATCCAATCTGGACAAATAGCTAAATCTGAGGCTGTAAGGAGAATGAAAAGTAAATTTGATGTTCAAGGTATTAAATCATTGTTGCCTTTTAATCATAGTAAACCAATGTACCTCAGGACTAATAGATGAAACACTTCTGATATTTAAAATTCATAATTCTTAGAAATAAGAAATTAGAAAAAAAAAAAACAAAGTCAAAGGTCTGTGTGATTCATTTGCCAATATTTGTAATGAAGAAAGGACAACTAACATACTAATTTTGAAGTTAACGCCCCTTACCCTCCTAGGGATACCATGTTGACAACAAATTGGTCATTAAAAGGTCCTTAATAGGTCATCAAACTCCACCGCTGGTGACCTCAAATGACCTTTGACCTCCTTGAAAAACTATAGGGATCATCTACTCAATGGCCAAACTATACACTGAGTTTGAAGTTGCATCAACATTTCCTTTTGGAGATACAGTGTTCACAAGGTTTTCTAGCTACGTCCTCTTTCTGACCTTGTGTGACCTTTGAGGGACCTTTGAGTGCCCCAAAACCTGACAGAGATCATCTAATCATCAAGAGCAACCAAGGTTAAGAGTTTGAAGTTCCAGCAACTTTCAGCAGCTGAAATAGCTTTTTAACAGATTTTCAAGGTTTCTATTCTGGTGACCTCAAAGACCTTTGACCTATCTGGAAAAGAATAGGGAGCATCTACTTACAATGGTCTACCCTCACACCAACTTTGAAGTTCAAGCAACTTTCCCCTCCTGGAGATATCGTGTTTACAAGCCAAGGCGGCACCCACACACATACTGTACAACTTAAACTCAGCAAAAGGGACCCCTCCCAGCTCAGTCTCCTGCACCTATGTCCTGCTTTCAGCTTAATATGGTTATTTTAATTAAAGCGTTCCCTCACTTGATTGAGTAGTGATGTCACTTTCTGGTTAAAAAGAAAAAAATCCTTTAAAAAAAAAACAAAAGTCCTGCTGCTGTTGGTGAGTTACTGAATTTATTTACGGGACGTGTTAGCTGATGAGTCAAGCTTTTGGTATGATGTTCGAAGAATGGATGTTTATTGTGCTTTTGAAGAAAGACCACACAAAAGTGTTTGTACAGAACTATTTTCCTCACAATTGCCAATCCTTATTTGAAAACTGCAAACAGTGCTGTGTACCCAAAGAAAAAAAAAATGCAAACTGCGTGTTGCAAAGGTTAAGAAATGAATTCAAATGATCCAATACCGATCTTCACAGGACTTTCCTGAGCTGAGTTAAAAGCGGTTGAAACTTTGTCGCTCAGTTGGTAATGGCAGATTGTGCAATAATATGTGATGTCATTCTTGTACTAAAATTGCTTTCTTGCTTCTCTGTTCCAACTGTGAGTTGCATAGGTCTTTTTACACCATGTGATCACTGTCTTACATATTGGGGTGACTTGACTATACAGCCCTCCCCACACACCATGCTATGCAAAATCAAACAGTAAACTTTTCATTATTCAATAAACATTTTAATGTCAGAAGGAAGCAAAGCACGGTTATGTTCGTTCTACAAGGACACGACAAAGTTTTTAAAATTGACTCTCTCAAATGCAGTGAATATCTTTCAACATTTTATGTAACAGCAATGGAACAAGCTGTGAAGATGGGTATTGGGTGAATAGGATTGATTTTTTCACCTCTAAAGTATAGTTCTTGTCATAATTCTAGACTTTTGGTGCATTTAGAGTGAGTGAATGTTCTTAAATTAAGAGTAAATTTTGTGAAGTTACTAAAAATCATCTTTCATTCAATTTGCATGACAAGTTGTGACATCAATTTTCTTGCGCATGCATTTTGTTGTGAGCAATAAAACTGTCCCAACATATTTACTGTGATTGATGATTATGTTGCATACTCCATTTAACTATTTACAGAATATGATTGTAACATCAAAGATCATGTAATGTCATGCTCACTGAGGCAAACAGTAAAATAGGGAGGGAGAACAGGCTGTTACGTGTCTGGACATTGAAACTATATAAATACATGAAAAGTAAAGTATTGAAAATTATCAGGCTTTTGTGAACTTTGTTTATGCAGAAATTGAGTTTCTTTTCAGCATTGCAATTTTCCAATGATATGCACAACTAATGATAAGGTATCATCACCAATACTTGTGGATATGTAAATCAGCACTAGAGCAGTGTGGGTTGTTGCATGTGGTATACAAACCCAGAACAGAGACGGTCTGGCATTCGGGCTTTGTCCCACCAGACCAGTGGCTCTTATGTATTGGTATGCACATAGACACCAGGGCAGTGCGTATCTGGGCTGCGTGTGGTTTGCATGTAATTGTGAACTCTTGTCATGGAATATGTACTTTATAATGTCACGTGAAGAAAGGCTCAAAGTCACAACAGTTTTGAAAGTTCCAAACAAGTTTATTGTCCTTCAGTGAGACATGCCTTAAAATTAGTACACTCAAGAGGAGTAAAATAAAAATATCAATTTATTGTCAAGCGAGACACCAATTTTGTTCTGCTGATAGGAGACACTTCAGCAGGAAACAAATTTAGACTTTGTGCGAACTGGGACACTACTACCAGTCATTCTAGGAGCCCTTAAAAGCTTGAAAATTTCACTGATTCACTGTCAAAACTACAGAAGAAGCCATAGATATGTTACTTAATTAGGTCTGGTGCAGTGGCGCATCGACGTTTACGGCACAATACAGCTATGTTACCCAAAAAAATTTGCACCCAAAGGTATTACACCACTTAGAAAGCAAATTGCGGCAAATCACGTCCGTAAAAAAGCACCAATAAATTGATTGGGTGAACAAAAAAAACTACTTTCCATAATCTGCATTTAACAAGGACAATGTGGACTTTGCAAGATTTCAGTAACTATTGCAAATCATTGAAGAAACTACAATGGCTTGATATGAACATCACAATGTAATGTCTAACTACAAGAACAACACTTGCATATATGATACTGGACTTCTGACAGTAACCAACTAGTGCATTTTTCTTAACTTTGAAAGTAACGTTCATTTTTACTGACAACTTTACCCTTAACAAACTGTACTTCGATCAAATATGGAATAGAGACTGTTCATAATTCACAGAAATTGGAGAAAATTGAAAAATTCAAGAACAGCAAAAGGACTTTCCACAACTAGAAATAAAAATGGAAGTGCTTTACAGGCACACACAAATTATCCCTCATACTCAGTATAAACTGACTCCATAAGAAAATAAGTGAAAAACATAGAAATGGAAGAGTATTTCATAATTTTTTAATACCTTAAAAAGCAAAAAACAAAAAAAGACTGGCAAAAGAGCTTCAGGAAATATGAGTCCACATTACCTGAAAATGTGACCATTTTACTAACTTTCATGAAAAAAGATGTATCGCTCAAATCGGTTTGCACAATGTTCGAAGGTAGCAAACAGCCTGGAGAGACTTTACACATGGCTAAAATGGCTGGTCAAAGTAATACAGATATCAAAAATGATTTCCCTTTCAAATCAGCAATATGGAACAAACTTCACATATTGGTCATATCACAAAATACCAAATATGGCACTATACTAAATACCCTGGGGGCGTAATATTGTGGTGAAGAGATGAGGGCACCAAAGTCAAATGTTCTGCGATTTTAGGGTTTCATGTGAGGCTATTCTGACCAGCTACAGAATTCAGCAAATGCTTATCTTCATATGATGGATCTAATGTACCACTACCGAACCACCAATTAAGAAATAGAGATTTGTCGGGAAAACGGTGTATGGTATTGACTTTGTAATTTGCATCAACACTCTGAATTTGGGACTAAATGAGACCTTTTGGTAATGGCAAGACTTCTTCGTTCTACTCTGTTCTCCTGAGTTCAAAATTTCAAGAAAGTCCACTAAGGAGGAGGGGGAGCAGAGTCTCCTAGAGGGGGGCTGCTTAACAGAGTGGATATGGTAGTTGGGGAAATTCAAAAAGCCTTCCTTCAATTTTGGGTGGTCTGAGAGTTTTAACTTTAGTAAATAAAATTGAAACAGAGTTTTGGTTCACCTTGCAGAGATACTCCAGACTCATATCTAACTCAAAGTCAAGAATCTCATATTATGTTTGTCAAGAAAGGTTTGAAAGGAAAAGACCACAGATCTCTGAAACCTTTTCAGAGTTTCACATTCTAGCCACTATTTTAAGAGGTAAATCCAATATCATCCCAATTATCTTCATGTTCAAGTGATGATGAAAGTTGATGAAAAATCTTGCATGAAGTTTCAGTGCGCAAGTACAGTAGAGCCTCTCCATGTCCAGTCATTTTTGGTTTTCTTCTCTCCAAGTTTTCTTAAAATAACAGACGCTCCACGATAGGCTGATGGTCCTTCAAAAAACACAACATGACGGCCTGAGGAAAAAATATAGGAGGAAATATTTGACATTCAAAGCAAAATCTAGGATTCAGAAAATGGGTAGCGTAAAATATGACTACACGGTCCCATGTGGAAATCTGAGAGAACAGTAGGCAGAAATTGACTACTGCCATGGTGAGTTGGGTAAAAATTTGACGGGTTTTCAAAATCAGACCCAGTAATGCCTACCTTGATGAGCTTGGTGAAGGCAGTGACTTTTAAAGTGAAATACTGCCTTAAAAAAGCACCAAAATGGTAGACAAAGGAAAGAGCTTTAGTCACTGTTAAGCCATTCAAGCTCATCAGTAATAGCAATAGCTTTTATGTCCTCAAAACATTTTGCACAAAACTTGTTAAATACTGTCAGACACATCATTTCACAATTAAGGGGAACAATTACTCTTGGCTTATCATATGTTCATTCTTAAATTTTGGCATCTTTCTTGGTACTTGTCTTGATAAAAGGTTTAATCTGTCATCCACTGGATTTTCGGCTGTTTCAAATTTTTGCTTGTTTCCTTCTTTCCTCAAGTGCACAAAATGTATATTTCTTTTTTCCTGCTTTGTTTTTCTAGTCTTAACAAGGTTCACTTAATCACATGATGTAACAAAGGACACAGGACATCTCAGTCTTTCCCGTTTACTTCATCTGAGATTTGTCTCGATGACAGGAACAACTGCTTTCATATTCTTTCTACTTCTTTTCATAATAGTTTCAGGGATGTGACCTTAATTTTCACAATATTTTCAAGACAAACCCCTAATACACCCTACCTTATGTTTCACTTGTGTCAAATTAAGCGTTAAAGGTTGGTGTGACACGAAATGACATTTTGGAACACTGGCTGTTTTGATCACTAAAAATGTTAAGAAATAGCCACCAATTCCATCGAAATTCATCACATATTGACAATTTTACAGTCAAATCGCTGCCATACACTTGCAGCATGAACAAACATGAATGCAAAGTTATGACATTAAGAGATGGACTTGCTTGAAATGTGTTAAGTTATGCCTTAATTTCTTAACCTTGACTTCAAGAACAATTGAGAATTCTATATGTCATAAGGGCATTGTTTTGGAAGCATACATGTATTTTCTTCTTTACAAATATTGGTATCATGTACAAATGTGAAACACAGCAGTTAAGTAATTAAGAGATATTATATAAAGACCTAACAAAAGAAATACTAACATTGTGCCACACTCCACATCATCATGTGTGCATTTTCATCAAACTTTGAACAGTCATATCTCAAAACCAGTAGCACATAGAAACAATTCCAACAAATAAACTTTAATTCATGGTTTCATATAAAACTTTTGAATGAAACGAGCTCTTTTCCAGATGCACGTCACACTACCTTTAAATGAACATTTTCTTATTACAGAACAGCAAAGACTCTTGAAATCATTTGCTGCTGTTACATCGCACTTTTGTAACCCTGAGTCGACAGGCATCTCCCCTGATCATTGACTTCCTTCAAACAACCATCTTGAATTAGGAACAAGATACTGATTTGAGGTTTGATATGCCTGTGGTGAAAAATTATTCTATTTCATTTAAGAACTCTTTCTCACGTGGGGTTTGGAATGACTGTGGAGACTAACTATTCTCTTTCATTTGGGGAATCCTCACATTCTTGATTCCCAACAAGTCCTAACCCATGAGGATCCAAGACCAGAGTGGGGAAGCTACGAAAAATGGTGGCAGAAACCGTTGACGGAAAAATTCAACGAACTAATTCCGTGTGTCACGAATTTGATCCAACAGAATTGATTCGCGGCACATGCGATACGAAGGGACAACAGCGGATTCAGCTGCGGGTCAACAATACCACAACTCAAGGTTTGTCAGCCGGAATGTACTTTACGGGAATTACTTTTGTAGCTAGTGAGTTGTTCACTAACAGTTCAGCAGAGTTGTTGGGCAGCTCATTGGCTCTTGGCTCAACAGAATGTCTATGAAAGATTACGGCTTCTCGATTCACATGACTTAGACATCACAAGCCAAAGAACTGTCACACGAACAACATTTCTGACATTTCCACAAAACTCACCATTGCAGTCCACTTTCTGTTCTCAGCCTCCTGCCAAACGAGAGATTGCTTGCTGTAAAATACCTCATCATCTACCTCTTCCGGTTTCCTTGGAAGGCAGTGAAGGAAGCACCAATCGGGGGAAGCGACATTTGCCATCTGAAACATCAATGCAATGACAAGTTGTAAAGTCTTTGGAAAGTTTAAAAATTGATTGGTAACACAATGAAAGAAACTACCAATATCTTCTTCACTAAAGAAAACTGCCATCTAGGACAAAAATGCAATGAAATTTACACATCTTTGTGGAGGGTAAAGCAATGAATGGGTTCCACATTGATGGAATGAACCAACGTAAAATGCTAAATTGACAGCTATTGCAGAACATTAATGAAGTGCGGACGGTTTATGGATAGTTTAGCATGTATCTTGATACACACTGAAAGAATAACAACGAGCTGCATTGCTATCTGAAACAGGAATGCAGTAAAATGTAAACATATCAGGGAGTTACAATATATTGCCCCCTGAAATATAGATGCAAACTTATCAATTTTAAACAGCTGTTTCTTCTCATGGTTGAAATACTAAGGTTAGAAGGATATTAAACATGCCATTACAGTGTCTGCTAATTTTCACAAAGAAACACAGCTTCCAGCCTCCTTCTCCATTGAATTAAATTCTTTGATGGAGTTATTTGTGTCTGTGGGTTGGTGGGGGAGGGGAAGGGGATGGGTGTGCAAGTGGGTACTTCATGAATTATTGCCAGTTCTTTATTTATATGTCAATTTTAACCCATCTGCAAACATGCAACATTTAAAGGGCTACTACCATGTTGTGAAGATTTAACAAAGGTTTGTTAATTTTTAAAATGATGCAAATTTACCTATCAAAAATGATTGAAGTAATTCAAATGTATAGATATTATTACTGATAAAGGGGTATGTGGTGGCAACTTCTACTCCCACAGGACCTTTTACATTGTGACATGGCTATGAGTTAATTAACATTCAAAACTGAATAGCTATGGGGAGAGTATCCAGTTACCTTTTTAGTGATTTGATAGCCCTGAAAGGCTCGCAACCTCTCTTTTTTCTCCTCCTCTTGGCCCATACTGATCCAAGTATCCGTTACTAACACATCGGCATCCTTGCAGGCATCCACTGGGTCCGTTGTACAGTACATGTCGGTACCATGCTGCCATATAGATCATGGAAATTAAAATACCTTTAACTGTTACAGGTATTCAATTAGGTTGAAAGTATTTACACTAGTAACAGGTAAATCACGGGCAAATAACCCCCAGTATTTGCAGAAACTTAACACATAAAGCCTAAATGCAACCCTTGTAATTATCACAAATTGGCTTAAGTCCTCATTTATGCCAACAATTTGTTTTATTTGCAAAAACTTGTTCAAGCAAATAGCCACGATCATTTAATTACACAACTAGTTAACAATGATCTCCCTTGTGTCAAATATACTAATTGCACTTTTTCAGCATCTATGGAAAAGTCTGCAATTGTTGAGGGGTGTTGGATACATTCAAACAAATCTTGAACTGGCCATCAATTCTAAAAGAGTATTTATCTTTACATGGGTACTGGGTCACAAAATGTTTGTAACCTCTTGCTAAAGAAATCAACGGGTGGCAACTCATTTGGTTCTTTTTTCTTTGACAATTTTCTACTTTCAGATGTCTACAATTTTGGTCTGGTATGTACTAAACCTTCAATAAGTTGATTCATTTACTGAAAACTAAAGACCAGGACCAGATACAAACATCAAAGTTGACAACATGGAAAGGGACATGAAATGTCACAAATTGACAATTCAGTCGCATTCGACATCTCTCCTTAAGCTCTTATAAATCGCAGCAGAAAAAAAAAAATCTCACAATTTTCAATATTTTCTAGTTTGCCATCCACATACCTCTTCAGCCAGATCCAGGGCATCTTGGTATACAGTTGAGTCACACTCATAGCCCTGCCGAGAAAAAGTTACACCCAATATTCCATTGATGATATTTCAAACAGATTGCCAGCTGTCAATGATCAGGACCACACTTTCAAATTGTCTGCTGATGTTGCAAATTTGCAAATTTTAATTAAAGCTTCTGCTATTCTTGGACACATGTGTTCACATACTGTATTACTTTTCACTTAGAAAACCAAAGTCCAATTTGTGTCAAAGGCATTTTCGTATTTAAAGATAAGATTATTTTCCTCATGAAATTCTGCGATTTGTCAATGTTAAAAGCTGCTTAAAAAAACAGGCATACAATACATTATACCATTATTTTCTTAAAGAAGAGCATATTATACATATATACATTATATCAACATACTACCACACTGCTCTCTTTTAGGCATATTCTGACAAAACTTTGAGGTCGTCTTTTTAGTCCTCTGCCAAGCCTTTCACATTGTCAGACTCAGAGTTCAGAATAGATGTCCCTTTGTCTTGCTCACTGTAGGCTTGTCTGAGGACAAAGTTCACATTTTCTCCACTTCTTCCATCAATTTGGACAACCTCATTTGAGTGATGACTCCTAAAATATCATTACTGACACTGACCTTTGGCGTGGCACATCGGATATTTACTCCAAGTTTAGGTGCGGCCATCATCAAAGAGTGGATGATATTGTTACCATCTCCAACCCAGGCCAGCGTCAGCCCCTTTAATGACCTAAAATGTTCCTTAAAAAGACAAGGAGAATCAAAAGACTGTCAGAAAAAGTTCCAAAATATAGACGGAAATTATCCACTCTGTTGCTTATTCTTCTGTGCAAAGCAAATCAGCTGAATGGGTTTACAAGCACAAAGATAAATTGATGTTTAAAACTCTGAAGAGAAATAGTCCATAACAAAATACTAATGATATGAACATCACTTTCTTAGGTACAAACCCTACCATTATATATTTACGACCACCATCTACTTTAGATAGCTCTTTTAGCATAACATTATTTTCACCCCCCACACACAGACAGCTTTGTTTTCCATTCATTCAGAGGACCTCAATGTGCTTTCTACTGTTTTTCCTTCCTCTACCCTAACCTTATCAATAGACTGTCTATTGCTAATCTTGAGAGGGCCAGAAAAAACTATTGGATTTTCAACAGAAGGACCTAAAATCTATTGTTTCGGTCTTCGATCCCACCTGAAAACAAGGGCACACACACATGCACACACGCACTGCTCTTTGCAATTAATTCATATATAAGTGACACAACAGGTGAGCATAAACATGTTGAACATAAACACCCTTTTGCTTTGAAGAGAGAGCTCAGCTAGATTACTAAACACTTTTGCACACAAATACTACACAAAGTATAAATGATAAACTTTGCATCTTTAAGGAGCATGAATTATACCTCAACAAATTCAGTTACAGTAAAAAAAAATATTTGGCAAAGAAACTTGACATACTGTAAAACATCAAGGATTACTAGAAGATACCAACTGCTCATGAATGGTAAGAAGAAAGGGGTTTACAAAGATACACTGAGAATTTCTCGTCTCTTTTCATGTCATTACCTGCAAGGTTAGAAAGTCGGCCAGTGCTTGCAACGGATGGTACACTTCTGATAAGCCATTTATAACAGGTATGCTGCCCTCACTGGCCAACACTTGAAGGTCCTTGTGACGATAAACACGGGCCAAGACGATGTCCAGAAATCCAGACAGAACCCTTTTTGACAAACAGAGGAAATCAGTGATATAAATGTAAAATTTCGTATCGAGATTTGCAAAACTGAATTTTGAGTTATGAAAAAACGAAACCGATTTGTTCTGAACGCTTTTCTATTGTGGCAACAGAGACGTACAAAGTTATGGTTTTGATATACTTTCTTAGAAGTCCGAGTATCCTACTACCTAAAGATGAGACATTCTGTTTTAGTCCTTGATTACTGCCTGCTTTATACCAAACAATGATTTCTCTGATTAGATTATTATCTCACATGTAACAAAATAGTTATCGTGCACAGCTGGCTACCTGCCTGCTTAAGAGTGTTTGTGTGAACACCTTGGAACAACAGTAACTACTTTTCATTCACCATGTCTTCTTTTCATTCACCATGTCTTCTTTTCATTCACCATGTCTTCTTTTCATTCACCATGTCTACTTTTCATTCACCATGTCTTACATCAGTGACTCACTCACAGATAATATCTTGCTTGTTACAAAGCAGAATCAAGATACAGTGAGATACTTATAGAAACAGGCCCACAGCAGGTCAATGAAGGAGAGGGGGGAAACACAGAAAACACCAAAATGCTTTGCCCACTTGCTTGGTACTTTTTGGGTTGAAAAATTATCAACATTATGCCACATGTGTCAGTAAGTGCACCCTGCCCCCACATTTGGTTTGCCCTTGCCTCCCACCAACCCCTCTCCCCCAAAAATTAACATGTAAATTGGGCCTGCACAGAAATATCTTTACAAATAACACAACTTTCTAGTGAGTGAGAAGTTTAAAATTGTTGTAAGACATCTTTAAATAAGAAGGACCTTTATGGTTTTTATATCAACAATCCTCTACCATGGCATGCAACTTGTGGTCTGCAGTGTACAAAGTACTATTTTTAATCATGCTCACAAAAATTTTGTCTCAAAAATAGGTACATTTGTTACAGTACTTCCCACAGATTAATCTAACAAACTTTCCACCATATTGCATCTGCAGACCTTCTAAAACACACAAATTTTCAAAAGGAGGATAAGGTGTCCCCCCTCATATCCCTCTGCAATATACCAAAAACATTTGCAGCCAGTGCCAGCCATGTGGACCTTCACCAAATTGAAACCAGGAGGCCCAGCTGCTCTGAAGCAATGATCATACTCAGACATACCTGTTACTGTACAACAACACTCAATCCTGGCACTTACTTAGCCGTGTCCTTAATTGATTCGTTGACGCCGAGATGAATGTCACTTGGAGAGAGAAAGCAGGGATGACCACCGAGAAGAGCAACACCTAGAGGGTAGACAAAAAGAGAAAGAGCATCAAGATGAAAATATGAAAAATTGTTCTACTGTAAATCTGCTAGCAAGAAGCATCTGAGACAGTTTTCCATTGGGTGGTTAGTCATGTGATCCCATGTCTTTTCTAAAATGTTGACTCATCTTCCTTGGTCAACTAGTCATTTAACCTATTCCCTAAGAGGTTCCCTATTCCTATGTCCATGTGCACTTTGTTGTCTACTCCCATAACTTATTCCAGCTATACATTTGTGATTGACAAGACATGTCAAATTTTCCTATAGCTTCCATATTAATACTGTAGTCTATATCGTTATTATACATTATCCTATCTTTACTAACATAAAAAAAAAAAAGTTTTATTTTAAATGGGAATCACATATTTACTTCAGTCAAGACTAGATATTTCTTCTTGAGCTAACATCTTTCTCTTCTTTACTTTCCCTCTTATTTTCTCTTTCCTCTTTTATTCTTCCTTTCACTTTTTGTTTAGATGTTTCTTTTATTTCTTTCTTCTGTTGTTTTGTTACTTTTGTTTTCTTGTAAGGTGGCCTGATCTCTAAAAGCTAAGCTTCTGTCAGGCCTGGTCTCCACACATGCTTCATCGTGCTATTGAAATATTTGTAAATTTGTACAGCCATTTGTTCCAAAACAGCTGATCAAATTAAGTCCTACATTTAAACTGTGTCTACCATAGCAGTGGTCAAACTTTTTGAGTGGACAGGCTGCATTGATACTTCTAATTTTTGTTGAGTGCAGAATAACAAGGTTCCTACACAAGGAGGGTTGTGACAACTGTGATTTAA
>VJOZ01040412.1:212-10384 GCA_009801055.1 Stichopus horrens | reverse complement strand
ATTGATGTGTCTGTCTTCCTGAGCAATACCCCTTGTCATCTTTCTGCTATATGAGTTTGCACTTTCCACCAGATCTTTGACCAAATTGCTGTGACTGAGGTTATCTTGGTTACCCACAGTCTTGCTGATCAGCGGTTCATCTTCTGATTCACCTTTGGTCGTGCTGCTGGAAGTGCGTGGCTCAATAATTATTTCAGTAGCATTGATTGGGGTAGCCTGTGGTGACATTGTATTGCCATCCTGAAGGTTGCCCTGGGTCTCACAAATTTCCTCAATGTTCTTCTCTACTGGTGAAGTATTGCAAACTGCCTCTTGTCTTGTACTGAAGGTAAGGTTACTGTTTTGACTCTTTTCATTGTGTGTGACCTCAGACTCTCCTTTGTGTACTGTCAGACGTGCAAGTTGGTCGCTGGAAGAAATTTTATCTGTTGGTTCATTGGCATGTTTCACAGTTGTGCTTGGTTGGCTGATGTCAAGAATATTTTCATTTGGTACAGATAAAGTTTCCTGTACCTTTGCAGGAGCCAATTCCTTTTTGGGGCCACTTATGTCACTTTCATTTGTAGATGGCAGTTGTCTCCCTGTCAAAGTTGCATCAGGACTGTCAGACTCAGTCAAGTGAGTGTTGTGTGGAATGCTCTCTGTTGATGAAGTTGATGCAGCAGATAGGGTCTGATTGCTTTCTCTCACCCATGATTCAATAGACTTTTGCTTCATGTCAACTTTTTCATCTTCAGAGAATCCATCCCAGAAGGACGATACGTTTTCTGATGACAGTCTTGCTACACTAATGCAACTCGCCTTTGAAGAAGCGGTTGCAGCACCTTCCTCTTTATTAGCATCATGTGAGTGTCTGCTTGTCTCAGAGTCAGATGGTGTCTTATCAGCTTGGTTCCCCACCCCAAGTGCTGAGTTCTCTTTCCTAGCTTCCTCCTGCTCTTTTGGTGGGTCAATATTCTTGGTACAATCTAGAGCATCTTTTGTCATTTTGGTGAGAGCCTGTTCTGTTACAGCTAGTTTGTCATTAACCTCATTGTCTGACTTGGTAATGCTTTTGGAAGCTGATACACCCTCTTCAGAACATTTGGCTTTTGCCTGACTAAGCATCATTCCGTCTGACATTGATGCACTGGAGGCTTCAACTTGGTCAGCAGAAACAGACACACTGCTTCTCTTTTTCATGGGTGATCTGTCATCCCCTTTGGTGTGTACCTGTTGTGTTGCACTTGGTGTGTCATTGATCTTATCCTTTACAGTGGTGCTGCTTTTGACAGTTGATGTTTCTTCTTCAGAACATTTGACTTTTGCCTGGCGCTGCATCATTCTGTACAACTCTGATGTACTTGAGGTTTCGCCTTGGCCAGAGGAAGCTGTCTCACTGCCTTTCTTTTTCATGGCTAATACATCCTCTTTGGTGTGTACCTGTTGTGTTACACTTGGTGTGTCATTGGTCTTCTCCTCTGATGTGGTACTGCTTTTGACAGTTGCTGCACCTTCTTCAGAACATCTGGCTTTGGTCTGGCTGTGCATCATCCTGTACAACATTGATGCACTTGTAGCTTCACCTTGACCAGGGAAAATTGAGTCGCTACTTTTCTTTTCCATGGGTAAATCATTCTCTTCTGTTTTAGGCTTGGAAATCTGTTGCTTTTCTCGTTGAGTATCATCAGGGAAGTCTTCAACTTGAATGCCTTCTTTTTTGTCGCAAATTTCTTTGCCCTCACAGTTTCCCCCTTGCTTGCTGCTGTTGCTTTCACTACTGCCTCTGCTGCAGCTCTGGCTTTCACTATGGCTATCATCACTGCTATTACTCTGGTGACTGGTTTGACTTTTCTTATAGCTTTGGGTACTGATCTTGCTCCAGCTGTCACTGTAGCTTCTACTGTTTCTGCTACAGCTTTCACTATGTCTTCGTTTGTCTCGTCTCTCACAGCTGCTACTGTTGCTACTGCTATCATTGCGGCTTCTTTGACCTCTGCTGGAGCTGCGCCTTCTGGGACCTTTCCCAGAATTAACGCTGCGTTTCTCACTGCGGCTCCTGTGGACACTTTGTTTACAACTTGAGCTTTCACTGCTGCTTTTGCTACTGCTTCTGCTGCAGTCTGAGCTCTCATCGTGTTTTTGGTAGCTGTTGCTGCGACAGCTATTGTCTTTGCATCCCTCACTAGAAGTGCAGCTTCTGTGGCCTTTACTAGACTTCACGCTGTGTATCTCACTGCGACTGGCTCGCTCACTTTGTGTGCTACTTTCACTGGTAGTTCTAGTTGAGCTTCTTGTGCTGTAGCTTGTGTGGCTGCTATTGGTGTAGCTTTGTCTGCTGCAACTCTGACTGCTGATTACTTTTCCGACACTGTTTCCACTTTGGCTCTGATTGGTGCTGTTTCGGCTCACAGAATCAGCTTGGTGTGATGCTTTGTCCTTGCCATTGATGTTTAGATCATTCTGCACTCTGTTTGATCCTTTTGATCTCTCCTTTTGATCGGTTGTAGTTTGGCTGTTGACTACACTTTCTCCGGTTCCATCTGATCCTTCAATTTCTTCGGGAATACTGGAGGAGCTATCTCCATCTTGCTCTGAATAATCATCATTGTCATCGTCATCTTTTCTTTGGGTGTCTGCTTGAATCTGTGCAGAGGGGGTGTTTAACTTGCTCGTTGAATTGAACTCCTCAGATCCTGAGATATCTTCCACCAGGATCTCTTCAGCAATTGATTCAGAAATCTCCTCGGGGATGCTCTGTGAGTCATCTGATCTCTTACTTGCATTGAAGACATCTTTCAAAGAGACTCCTTTGGTGGTGGTGCTAACAGGTGCTTTCTGATTCCCACTTTCGTCTGCTACAGAGTCCTCAAGTATGTCCTTGACAGAGTCACTGTCAAATGTCACTTCAGAGGAAGACCTCTGAACAGACGAACCAGTCTTGATACTCCCAGTTGCGATGCTCTCATCATCGCTGTCTTCAAAGTCATCGTCAGAATATGCATCTGCATACTTGGAAGATTTCTTGGTGGACACACTTTGGTCGGATTCTTCTATTTCTTCAGCGATGGATTCTTCTATTTCTTCAGCGATGGATTCCTCAATTTCTTCATCAATGCTTGAGGCTTCATCTGTTTCAGTTGTCTTTGATCCTTTGGTCTGGTAGCCAGTGCCCTTTGCAGAGAAAGAGAATAAGAGAGGTTGTTTCGTAACCTCTGTCTTTTCCTCGTGGACCTTTGCTTCATTACGCTGGAGTTGGTCTTTGTTTGACTCGTCGATATCTTCTGAAATTGACTCTTGAATCTCTTCAGTAATTGACTCTTCAATCTCTTCAGGTATAGAGTCATCAATCTCTTCTGTGATTGAATCTTCATCCTTGCATGTTGTTTGTGTCTTTTCGTGTGTGTTCCCACTCTGTGGAGAGACTTTTGTTTCGCTGTCAGTAATATCGATCTCCCTCGCAATTTGCGAAACCATCTCATTGTAGAGGGCACGTTTGTTTTGCAGTGGAGTGTCTTTATCTGTTGCATGTGCCTTTGATGCTTGCACTTCAGGCTTCGAAGCACTGGCATTGTTTGGTGGGTGGATGTTGCTCTGTTGGCCTTTCAAAAATGTGTTCTGGCCAATTTGAAGCTGTTGTTTTGTGAAAGCTCTTTCAACTGCAGGGTTTCGTTGAAGTTGGCATTGGTTTGTTGATGGCCCAGACCTCACAGGGGGCCTTGGGGATGCCATGGATAGATTTGTGGGTTTCAATTCTTCCTTACTCCTCTTTGCTACTTTGTCTCCATTTACAAATGGAGTTGTGGTAGCTGCTTGCTGCTTCTCCATCTTGCATGAAGTGCTGTACCCTGCAACTGAATTCTTCCCCCCAACCTGGTTCTCTCTTCTAGAATTTGGTGTGCTTGCTGATCGACCTAATAGGTTGGAGGTGCGGCTTCCTGTTAGGGAAGGTGCATCTCTCAGTGACACAACATTTGATACTGAGGATGCCTTCTCTGCTGGCCTCGGCG
Organism: Stichopus horrens; assembly: GCA_009801055.1. Lineage (NCBI taxonomy): Eukaryota > Metazoa > Echinodermata > Holothuroidea > Aspidochirotida > Stichopodidae > Stichopus > Stichopus horrens. Next base: position 6,395 of record VJOZ01040412.1, on the reverse strand, counting down.
AGACCTGCTTTTGTGGTTGCTCTCGAACCTTGGAGATATCCCGCGGAGTGATTTCTATTTCATCTTCCTCATCGAAATCTCCAAGGAGAGCCAAGATTTCATCGTCATCTGTCATCTTTTGTGTCTTCTTCTTTACAGACGATGTCATCGATCGGTTGCCAAAGGATGGCAGGTAGCTCATGACGTCACGCTCATCTTCCAAAACCACAGAAGGAGACCTGTTGATGCTGGATATCCCAGAGTCTCTTGGAGACAGGCTAACATCAGATGATTCTTTCATCTTCCTGAGTGCTCCTGATTGGACCTCACTGGTACGTGGTCTGGTTACACCCAAGTCCTGGCTGGATGCAGAACCAAGTGATGAGTGAGAGCTGGTGTGGTAATTTACCTTCTGTGAGCTTCTGTGTGCTTTTTGCACCTCTGCTAGTGGTTGGACATTTGATTTGTTTTGTGGTCCTTCTTTGTGTATTGAGGACTTGCTGGCAGTTTGTGGTGAAAGAGTTGAGTCAGACCGAGAACCTATGATGGGCCAAGAGTACAAGGACATTATTTAAATCACTTATTAGCAAATCTTAAAATTTTGGGAAGTCCTGAGATTTGTGTCATTAATTAGAATGCAATCTGCTATATGCATATGGTATTAGGCAAGAAAGGTATTAGCCAATAGTGCTAATGTAGCCATGAAAGGGATGACAGCCCAAAGGTAACAAGACCTGATGTGACAAAAGTTCACTAGATCTTTCTGTGAAACTGTACATTAACTCGAAAAATATATGTGACTGATATGTGAATGCAGGAAGCTTAGAAGGGAAGAAAAAAAAACCATCTTTGCAAAATGATTTTCGAAAAAATGACATTTTGACAACTTAAACTAATTCATCAAAATGTTAAAAATGAAATTTGTTAACTGGATAAACTTGCCAAAATGTCCAAATGTGGAAAATGTTTCAATTAGGGGGGATGGAACATCTCATCAAAATGGAAAAATTAATGTCATTTTGCTAAGTTTGGAACTTTTGTTGAAATGGAAAAATTATAAAAACTGACATTTTCTTGAGATTGACAAACTCAACAAAAATGGAAAACTCTTAAAAATTGTCATTTTTCTAAGATCTAAATAGGTAAAATGACAGTTTTCCAAATTTTGCTATTTTAACAAAATATTCAATCTTGTTAATGTGTCTGTCTGTTTACCTGCTGAGGTCACTGGTCCAGAAATTTTTTGTGGTGATTGCTTGGTGATAGGTGACAGCTTTGTGATAGGTGACAGCTTTGGTGCATTTGCCCTAGAAAAGTAAGTTTGAAAACATATTTTACAAGTTACCATAACATATCTTCATGGATTCTTTATGTAAGTACCAATTAATAGTATTTTCAGTGGTGCTACTAGCCTAAAATGCATGCTTAATACCGCTTTCGCCACAATGTCTGTAGCCGCATTCAATTTGAGTGAACCAAGGATGACATCTTTGATATGTTTGTTGCTTACCAAGATGACTAAACATTTATTGCAAAGCATTTAACATGTGTTTAATTTTTCTTAGGCACTTTCCAAGCAAATCGGCTCTTTGTATGCATCGTATGAAGTGTTCAGTGATCGTTGTCTTACATGATGAAGTTTCCGGTGTCTGCATAGTCACATTTCATTTTATTTGCCTTTAGTTTGTAATGTGCAAATAAGAAATTGGTGTGTGTTTGCACTTTGCAGGATACTGCTTTCCTTCCAAGTGCAGATCAGTGAAGATCCCAACTGTTGTAATGGCAGGGCCAGGTTCTTTTACCTTATTGGATTTGCCTGCCCATTATTGACTGGCTGGTAGATGTTTGCATTTGTCATTCAAAATACAGACCTCATGATCCTGAAACATACCATCACTTGAAAAAAGAATACTGTAGTAATGAAGGCAATCTTTTTTTCATTGTATTAATCCATTTTGAAGAAAATGATCAAATGGATGTAGCAGTTACATTATGATATCATTACTGCCTATGCAGATGAGATAGCAGCAACATAAATACATTCTACTCAGATTTGAGAACATTAAAAATATGTTTGTAATCTATAGCAGCTCTGCTTGTTCCTTACAAACAATGCTAACTCTACATGTAATCAAGGAAGAGCCCATTGTCATGCCAGGTATGTGGCTAGTTGTTCTAGCTATGTTTGATTCCTTACTGATCAGACAGATTCCAAGCATTTACATGTTAATGTATACGGATCTTTGTGATACTTGCAAGTTTGCTTGCATAAACTTTTTAGTCATATTATGGAGATCACAAGGTCACTACATAAAAATGAATAAATTGCCTATTGCACTGTCAGAATTTTTTTGTGTCAAATGTCGGACGACCTCATTAGAAAGCTGACACAGACTGATGTTGGTTGCTTTTGTCTTGAATGATTATGGACCCTTAACCATGTTTTTATCTCAGAAGTATGTATCGTAACTCATTAAATAGATGATTAATCATCATCACACTTAGTAGTGAGGTACCTAGCAGTGATAGATGTACTCAACTTAAGTTGTGTGTATTCATGAATATTAATGAGGTCACATGACCAAAAATCACATCTGCAAGTTGTAAGAACTAGGCAAAAGTTTTTTTCCTAACTAAATGTTGTTGCATCGGTAGGCAGCAAACACACTGATGTGATCTGCAATTAATATTGTACATATTTGTGAGGGATGGTGGAAGATATGTTTTGGTAGCAAAACTTTGAATATGTTGTAATTTGGCAAATAAGTAATTGATTATAACACAATGTACATGATCGGCATATTACAGAAAATACATTTGCTGATGTTCAGGTCATGGATGTTGATGACCTTAGTAACATGAGTTGAACTTTCTTCAAAAGGAGTGTGGTGTTCTTGAGTTTACACATGTTGACGTTTGCACCCTCTAACATTATGCATATCTATGTTGGGCATTTGAAAGCACACAGTATTTCAGCTAAATGAATTTGAATGCTGGAAACTGGCCCCTTCAGAGTAATCCTGATAACATGATCCATCTAAGTATAACCAGCGTCAAGGAACGCATAAAATATACCAATCGAATCTAGCGACATCACCAAAGGGAAATCATGGAGTGAAGCAATTTTCATCTATTCTCATCGAGACCACCTGTGCTGGAGAGATGCTAAATGAAACATGACCCATTAGTGTTTGTGTACCTTCAGTGCTTTTACGATCATTCCCGTATCATATATATACAAGTTGCTCTCAGTCTAATTGTGTTGCACACAATAGCTTACTGGCTTCCCAGCTCATTGAAAGGTCCATAGAAAAGTGAGTGACGTTTGTGCACATGTTCCCAGCCGGCCGGAGTTGATCCTTCTCTTAGCATGGATGCCCTCTGTGAGGATGGAAGAGACTCCTACATGTGAAACATGGGTTCACTTTGTAAAACACATTCCTGAAACATCCTATTGCGATACTAATTTCTGATTTGTACCTCCAAGTAGTAATGATAGAGTGTCCCAGGGACATAATATAGTTTTCATTGCAGTTATAAAATAATGCAGGCATCCAAGGCCTCTGGGGCTGTGGGTCAAAATTAGTGGGTCTCTGTCGTAGTTGTATTAATTTGTCCAAACAGTCCGGAGAAAGATGCATAGATTGTTGCAACGATGTTCACATGTATGTCAATGACAAAAATTTGCAAACTGTCAGTTGTAATTTCTTCATTGAAAGGTTTTAGTCAATGGGAATGATGTGTTGAATAATGTGATGAAAGTTATGTTCCTCCCCCTCCCTTGTGCTTATCATAGAGACATTAAGAAATTAACGACAGTGAAACTTACTTAGTGTTTGACTCACAGTGTAAACATTTTGTACTACCCCTAAGCAAACAGTGATCAAGTTGTACATTTTACTTGATTGTTCAAAATGCCTTCTTAACTGCTTTTAATGAAATTCTGTTTTTCTTTTCTTTTTTTTCTTTTGTAAATAATACCTGATGCTGACTACTGGCCTTTTCTACTTTGTTTCCTATATTTTTGGTTTAAATGGCTGGTAGTGAATCATTCCACTGGTGGAAAAATTTAGACAATCTCCCAGTAGTGGTTAACATCAGTCTTGATAGGTACCTTGGGGCAACCATTTAATTTGCTTAAACAAGATGTTTCTTTAAAGTGGATTCCATCAGTCGAAATCATAAGATACTTGAGAGTAACTGAGGGTGTGAAATGTTCTGAGGGAAAAAATGTGGGGAAGCTGTATGTCTCACCTGTGAAAAGTCATAATATCATATGCCTGAATTCCAGGCTGATTTTGTTTTACAAACATGCATATCAGTTATATATAGTAACTGAAGCTTCATTGGCTAGAGTTTCACTTGTTAAGTTCAAACAGTTTTCAGTGCCATCCCAGCCCTAAATGTTTGAATGACCTTAACTCAAGATGGACTGTTACATAATGTTCTACTTCCTCCTTATTGGCGTTCCAAAACTTAATGAATTAATATCTGACATTGTTTCATGTTATTTTAAAAGATTTTTCTTAATGTTAAATATGTGAAATCTTAACAGTTTAATAATGTATTTGTATGGAAAAAGTGAAATGTTTAACTCACAGGCTGATATTGCTTTTGATTGGTGCCAGTTTTGCTCTTCCGAATGCTGCAGTAGAGCCGACACCAAGGCTTGGCAGGCTGTTAGGCCTTGGCCTGGGATTATTGGTAAATGCTGATAAATCAAAGTCATCCATTCTGAGGGGAAGTAAAAAAGAAATGGTGTCTATCAGATTGCATGGTATGGATTGTATCAGTTCATAGTTTTATCCATTTATATTCTAATACCATAAAAAAAGGGGTAGGGGTGGTTAAGGCTTAGCCCCCATACCCCTTCACCGACATATGCATGGTCGATATAAGGGAAATCCTTATGTATAAAAAAACAATTTACATTCATACAGCGACGATAGTTGGAAAATCTGAAATACCAATTGGAATTTTGTATATCTCAGTCTAGCTCATTTTATTTAGAAAGATGCCTACTATTGCACCAGATTGTGTCTAATGTTTTAGCCTAGGTGCGACAAGAGTTGGAAAATCTGAAATACCAGTTGAATTTTTCATATGTCAGTCTAGCACATGTTATGACTTCAAAAGACATCAAATATTGCACCAGGTTGCATCTAAGGCTACCTAGCAGGTGACAAAAGTCTCAAAAGGGATGGACACCTACTCTGGCCTTTACAACCCTCTTTGAGGCTAACCACCACTCATCTCATGCTTCCCCCACCCATCAAAATAATTTATTGCATCAAGCTGTTTTCATTGCAAAGTTCTTGGTACAATAAGTGGCTGTATACTTTATTGTGCTATCATCGACTGGTGTTGCAAAGTAATACAAAACTAATCGCAAGAGAGTAAAACTTCTTGGAACTTTATTGGGACTATAATTTCTCAGAGAAAACTGATTGCAATAAATGCAAAATATTGCACCAGATTTTGTCTAAGGTAACCCTGTGGTTGAGAATTTCTTTGAAGAAAATTTTTCGAAAGTAAAAGCTGTTGAATTGTTTTCTGGAAATGACAATAGCATAAATATTCCAGATAAGGTCAGTCCAAATTATTTCCATTTTTCTGTAAAATGTTCATTGTTAGTTGTAGAATTGCAGACATAAGATCCTATTTTAAGACTGAGTACATGCAGCTCAAGTAGATAGATAATAACCCCTCTAGCTAGCAACAAACGATTAGTTCAAACAGTCTTTGCCTCACCTGAATCACTAGGCACCAGTGTGCCTATGTGTTCATCCAAAAATATTTGTCAAGAACTCAAAAAGAAATAAAATGGGAGAGGATGAGTAGTTTGTTACTAAAGAAAATGAAAGGGGATGCCCAGCTTACTATGATTCTTGTATCACCCCCAAAAAGACTGATTTGTATTACCATTTTAAATAAAGTGACTTTTCTTTTGCACAAATGTATTAATTGCAGACATATATCCATATTTCAAGGCTGGTTACATGATATGTACTGTCACTTGTAATAGACTGATTTTCCTTTTCACATGGGCTGAGGAATTGCAGACATGATATCCATATTTCAAGGCTGAGAACATTTAGCTCAAGTACCCGCAGGAAGTGCCGTTTCCTGCCATCTGGAGGGTTTGAAAAGCCAAAGTTTTCTTGTACGCGCTACGCCAACCAGTGGTGGCGCTCCACTTAGATA
>VJOZ01040399.1:0-15713 GCA_009801055.1 Stichopus horrens | reverse complement strand
ACTTTCCCCTATTGAGTTAGAGCGAACCTAAGCAAGTGTCACAGATGCACACACACACACACACACACGCCAACCTGACTGCATAGGTTCCTTTGCTGGTGCAAGGAACCAATAAGCAGAACAGAAATAGCCTTGAAAGAGAATAGGGAGTTTTATGCCTCACTCTAGCTTGAACATAAAATGTTGTTTGGTCGAAGGCTATCAATGTTTATCTGGACGCTGAGAGCAGACACTGATGGCCTTCAATCAACAACATTCCTCCTTCAAAGTTAAGGAGTGGCATAAAAGACATACTCATGAATATTACCTTGCAAGCCACACTGTAAGAAAAGTTGAAAAAAATAATGGTTTTTCTCTCTACTTGGATACTCTATAACAGAATTAGTCATTGACAGATCATTTTTTTTACTACGAATCAAGTAGATATGCTTCTACTCGATTTGGAGAAAGAAAGAGCAAAAAGTTATGTAAGATGTCTTCTACAACTCTATAATCTTTCTTAAAAAAATGAAAAACACATATATTGATAGTGTAGGAGGCTACACATACACTTTCATGTTTACAAGCTGACATAAGGAAAATGTACTGTTAAAAAACAATAAGGTAAATTTGTACAATCATGAGCTAGAGAAGCAAGCAAACACAAGCTGACTGATAATTCAACATGGTCAGATCAGAGTATGCCTTGAAAATTGAGCCAGAGGCCTCTTGAGCTGATGCAAGCTGACTATGAGTCACAGCAAAAACTGCATGTTTGGTGCCTAGGAGACTTCACAACCATCTAAGATGCTCTCTAAGACGGACTCGAAAGAACCGACTCACAAAGAGCGAATGCATAAGCTGCAGACTAGATCTCGTCCCTGGATCTGTGACTAAAGGCTTGCAATCTGTCCAACAGCTGGGCATTACACAAAAACACGCTATAGGAACATGCTGTTAAGACTGCATGACAGTTGGTGTAATGAAATATCTGAGAGAAAATTGTGGGATGTAAATGACGTTAATGTTCCATAATCAGAGGATTCTCATCTGTTGGTGCATAATTTAAGAGACACCAATGACCATGTGAAAAGTCGCATGGAAGGTTGTGCCGTGTAGATGTATTGATTCTCTTTCAAGGATACATGAACTTCAGGATCAATGCTCTCAGATCCACCGAAGATGGACTGAATAATTAAAATGTTGGTTCTGCATTTCTTCGACAACGGAAAAAATCAAAACGCTGCTGCGAAACAGAGATAGGAAAATTTGGTTGACGAAACAATTTGTGTACATAGCAGTTTTGAAGACTTTTGAGTTCTTGTATGAAATTCTTTGAAAATCCCATACAAACAACATCTGCTAAAATCTATGGCAATTTGATCACTACGTGCAGCAAATTGTGAGGCCATACCTGATAATTTATTCCTTTGGTTGATTCAAATCATGGTTATATATCATCTTCTCTTTTGCACTAAATGAACATATGCTGTATTAGTCCTAAAGTTGGCAAATTTCAATGTTAAAAGTGTTCCTATCTGTGATTCACTGCATACTCAATTTCATTGGTGAGTTACTGTAATTCTAGCCATGCAAGTACAAATTCAAGGATATAATACTGTGTGTGCAAAAGATGCTCAAGTAAGGAGGAAGCAGTGCAGAGTAAGTTGTGGTACTTGAAGCCATTTCTGTGACAAAATTTAGGAAACTTAATAAAATACATTCATGCTATTCATGAGATGAATTTCCCATTGGCAACTTTTTGAAAAATTTGCAGTGGAGTTTATCCAAGGATAAATAAATGGTCAACCACAAGATCTGTGGACTCAGAATTTATTCTGTAACAACCCTATTGTTAAGACATTTCCAAACATGTGATACTGTCCAGCACTATTGTGAGACTTGCTTTTTATCTGATCACTATGTATGCGCAGGAAATGATCATGGCCAGAGAAGGGATGACAAACTAATCAACTGCACTGGAGAAAGAAATCTTTCTTCCCTGACCTGCAGGTCGGGAAGGACTATCTGATGGGAATTCCCTCTAATGTTATGTGGATCAAATAAGCAGATGTATAACATAGCACACTACCATTACGTCTCAAGCAGCAGCTCAGTTTGATCACTCCAGCCAGTGAGGTCAATTTCTGAAGCTACTTAAGTATTCTACATTGTCCTCCCATACCATACTCCACAGCACTCAAATTAAAAACAATGTCCAACCTATACCTGACAAAAACATGGATAAACAGGTTTCTAACACTGCTCAGACTGAAATACGACTGCTTAAAAGTTGGAAAGCACAATCTAGGAAGTATTGTCTCAACTGAGTGGTCAGCCATGTGACTTCATGAATATTCAGTTTGGTTGTGTCATTTGCAATATACTAATGAAAAAAAAGAAAAGATGTAAACTAACAGCAACCTAAAACTGCAGAGTCTGGTCCAAATGTATCCTTACTGTGCCTATGTGAATACCGTGCAGCCCCTTATTAATGATACTTTCAAACACATATTGTATGAAGTTTTCATACATAAGGGATAATCCCTAATACACTACATAAAAAACAAAAACAAAAAGAATTGCATTTTGGTTACAGCATATTAGCCCAAAATGTATCAAAGGAAATACTGTTAGACATGTCACACAACTTCCACACTTCAAACCCACATGAAACGGGACATGAATGTAAAGCAACGTACACCAATGTAATGCATGAAAGGTTTAACCAAGCCACTATGTTCAAAGACAGCATTTAGGATTCAGAGGATGCTATTTTTCTGGCAGTTAAAGGTCCCAGAGAACTTTCTTTGTCTCCACGCTCTATTAAACACAGAGAGTCGGACTGAGTGGAATGTGTCAAGTGTTGACACCGTCGTTAATAATCCCTCTGTAGTAGCAGCATGTTGCGGCAAACTATAATCGCAACTTCACAGAGCAGCGAGATGGAATGATCCTCGAACACACAATAATTACTGCATCAGAGAGGGGGGAAACCTCCGAAAATGATGATTCATGATTCAGCTAGGAGAAAATTAAACGGTCTTATTAAAAAACACCCAGGGCATTTCTCACGCTTCCTGGGTAACAAATGACACAAAAATATACCTATGGGTTTTATTAATTTCACATTCGGCAATATTCAATGGATGCCACAAACAAAGCTTCGCTTGAAATTTTAGCATAGTTACATCAGATGATAGAATATTGCTTTGCTCACTTTGTGCCTCAGGAGAATCTAATCGGTAGACTAGATTCTGAAGATTTGTGATCTGGAGGAAGAAGCTATCAAGCTACTTAGACAAAAGAAGTAAGAACAAAGAAACATTGCTTAAAGTGCATAATGTCAGTGATCCCTTTGACCCCCTGCCAAATGGTTTTATGGTAGATTAAAGGTAGTAAGCAAAAAGACTCAATGGTAGTAGAGAGAATACTGGCATACAAAAGAAAATAATTTAATCATTGTTAAATCATTCATTGTCTCATCCATAAACATCTACAAAATCTTCATCCTCTCAAAACATTATGCACGTGATGAGTGACGAACAGAAGATGCATCATTTGAGTTGTGGCAAGTTTGGGTGAACAAATTATTGTTGAGCAACAAATAACCGAATTTCTATGCGTTAGAAATATATTTCTTGAAAAGAAGGCCACTACTATCCTTTCTTATTTTGATTGACCTTCCATTCAAAGTATTATTCATAAACATTGATTTTAAATACATGAGTGTTTTGTTTTCAACAAATGCACTATTTCACTTTAACACTCAAACTGACTTCAGTTCACTTTGTTGCAAAGATGGGTGAATGGTGTTCACCTGGTATTCACAAATGTTTGTAAACACTAATTACATCAATACAGATGTGTAACTGCTTAAATTGATATCCCTGTTGAATTCACAACACATCCAAAGCAATATACATCCTTGTTCTAATGGTTAATTGACTTTTGCAAAACTTTTCAAACTAAATCTTTGTACAAAATTAGCCTGAATTGGTTGAATTCAGTTTTTATGCTATCTGAACCATGCAATCTTGAGTGACATAATACGTGAGTTCATCACATTACTCACTTAAAATACTGCAAATAAATATATATTCAAGTTTAGAAATTGTTTTGTAACATTGTACCATCAGGGATCGAATGAAATGACTCTGCAAAAATTCTCAAAATGATATATTTTCGAGTATATAAGAATAGAATTTATTTCAGCCCGCAGAAAAGTCTGATCCAGACAGACAGACAGACAGACAGTAATTGGCTTTCTTTCTTGTAGTACATCACGTGGCACCACTGACGTGGAAACAAAACCATTTTTGCAGATATCATGACAAAGTTTATTTCATCAGTCCAATGCACAATAGAGAGGCTAGATTTAAACATGTAGTCTATTGATTTGATCTATTGGGGAAATTGACTGTTTTGTCAATAAAGTGCTACAACTTCACATACACAGTCTTATCACATTTAATGCAAAGCTCCACCTCAGCTGGGATCCCAAGTCACGCTATTCTACCAGCATGTTATTTAGCACCTACTGTATTGGTAACTTGAAGTTGTTCAGTGGTTCAGGTATATCTGTGTGTACAGTATGCAGTAGCTTGAGCAATTAAACATGGAATACTGCTGCTAAATCATGTCAATGGTACATATATTATGACAGCCTAAGACTTTCTGATTAGAGGAAGAAACAGTTGTGCAGATGTGATTAATTACGTAGCACCAAAGTAAACTGGAAAATATTGAAAGGGCCAGGTACATACTCACAGGGATATTTTACGTTGAATATTCAGGACGGACCTTTCATACATACTGTGGCAACAGTCCAAATATATGAATGAACAAGAGGTTACCTCAAATCCTTTCCTACGTCCCCCACTCAAATGAGTGCTACTGCAACTGTCTCAGTATCAATAATTTTCACACAGAAACATTCTAGTCTAAGAACCAGGGCAGACGAGGAGAGGAGAAAGGAACAGGTGGCAGTACTGGGGAGGTAGAAAGAGCTGTACCGCATCTTGGAATCTGCATGACCTTGTAATACCTACTTGCTATTAGGTGCAATCCTTCTAATTGCATGTCAAGCAGTATAGGAACTTCCCACAATTTCCTCTGGTAGTCCATGAGATAAGTAAACTGTGGCTTATCTTTTCAAAATTTAATTGCATTGCCAAAAAGTATGCTATGACCTTTCTCGTAGGATATATGTACCGAGAACCACTTGCATTGTGCCAATAGCAACTTTATTAACATGTTTCATGACATTGGTTCAGATATCTTACATTTTATTCAACCACCTTAACCAAATTTGGTTGTCTTATGGGCAATCTGGAACAGATTTAGTTATAAGCTAGATTCTGATGCAAGGACTACCATGACTCTGTTGTGAATTAAAAAAAAAAAAAACCTTGACTTTTAGTTTTAAGTTACACTGCTAAACATCATCAAATGCGGTTACTGTACATTCATGCTGAGATACCGTAACAAAGAAAACAATCCAGTCTGTGAAAACTGAATGAACTTCTCAGTTTCATCTTTGATGGAGTTTCTTTGGCTACTGCGGATAAAATGTCATAAGTCACTTGGCCTAACTATTGTCTTTACCATTGTAATGAGACACCAAAAGATATGGCCTCAGAGAGGTTGACACACCTGATTCCCCCAAACTGATTCCCCTCCCACTTCCTCTACTTTTGCTAGACATGATGTCACATGGAATCAAAGGCTAAATAATGCTCTGGGTGGTGTCCCTCCTTCGGTGTTTACAAACCTCTCTCAGAGTAAATTAAGCAGGGCCTCAATCAGGCTGAAAGAGGAAAACGTTTCACATTACTGGCTTTTAGAGATGTCGTGATAGGCAAAGTAGGACAGACGCGAAACAGACAAAGAGAGGAAACCAGAGGCAGCGAGAGTCTAATGAGATGGTAAATGTCCATTTGGGATGTTAAAAGATCACGGTTAGGGACTTTGTTCCCTCTGTGATCTGCATTTTTATGGGCGAACATTATGACTCAAAAGCGAAACACATCAAAAGCTGTGTAAACAATTATGAGTCATGTTTGTTCTTCTGCTGTGGGAGCTGCGATGGAATGTTTCATATTTTAATATCGCATAATAAGAAGACAGTAATAATTAAACTAGTTTATGTACCCCCCAACAGCTACAGACAAAGTGTAATAATGACTGACTACCTTGCTACTGGTGAGATCTACAATGGGGTAATTTGTGAATTCACTTAATTCAGGGAAACTATTTGTGTTACATAAGGACACCTTCACAACTATCCTACAACACATCAGGATAAAAGAGTTGAAAAAGTCATGCAAATTGGTTGCAGAAAATCTGGGACATCAATATTTCACAGACTTGTTCCTCCCCCACCCCCCCAAAAAACGGAGTCAAAACGATACAAATGCAAACACTACATTAGAGGCAAGTCTTTATCATTGCTACACCAACGACACACTTGCTCTAGTAGTCTAGTTATAAGAAGGCATAACTTGACAACGCATTGCTGTAAATACTGCATTAACTGTACCACATCAGAAACACAAGACTTTTTGTTGCAGAACTCCCATGTGTTGACCAGTGGCAAATCCTACCCAGAAAAGTCACCTGTGACAAAATTTCTTCAGGAAAAGGGTTAAGTTAAGGGTGGGTGGGAAATTGTACAAGTTGGGAATTGTCCGTTGGAAATTGTCTGGGAGGACATTTTCTGAGGGGGAGTTGTGATGCAAAGAAACTGATCAGAGCATAGAAGAGAACTTTTTTTGGTTCACCAATCAGAACTTGAACAGATCTGTGTAATAAACCAACTGTAAAGAAATACTCTCTAGCATTCTGAAGACAGAATGGAAAGTTTGTTTAGATTGTACGTACATGCTGATCCTCATTCACCATGACTGGTATCTCATTATAACTATGAGACCACTCACTTGGTTACTCTGTATGTGTACATGGAACACCTGGCTGTTGCCTACTGTATTGTTTGCTGTACAAAAGCAGCCTTTTCCTTCACTGAAAGGAACTTTAACGCTGTTTCTTTCTAACTACTGCTACGCGAATACAACAGTAATAGATGAACCATGACATCACCAAAAATGGATATGCAGGTATTGTGCTATGTATTTCCAGAAACACGGGTAAAACATCAGTTTGATGTTGGTCTGAACAATAAAAAGTACTGTATTGTTCACACGCTACACATACAAGAGGCACACATACTGTATGACGAACTACGCAACACCTTCAGAGATGTTACTTTGTCATTCCACACATGACAATGGTATGTCTATAATGGAATATCCAATGATATCAGTGAGCATTTAGCTACCTCCATTCTCCTGTATGATGATATGTCCATCCATATGTTAACTTTCTAATTTTCTTTCAGAGCTTTATGAAGTTTGTGCAAAGTCAATTCCAAAGACCTTCAATAGTCAAAAGGACTTGCTGGATGGTGTAACATTGAGGATGTTTTTGCCTTTGATTACCAACAACTTGCTATGAATTTAAGACATTGTGTACCACCTGACTTGTGGTATGGGGAAATACATTCAGATTGTCTATTGACGTACTAAGTTCTAGGGTACACCAACTGTATGTAACATGATCAAGTCTAACATGATGATAACATTATTTACTGTTATGTCATAATGGAAAATAAATGTCAAGGAGATTGAACTTTTTATAATTATTACATTCAATATCACCAGACAGGTTGGTTAAAGGTGTAAAGTACCCTCTCTTCATGTCAAATGATAATCAGATTAGTCCAACAATTGCAATCTGATGGTTAACATAAATATGAACAATCCATGTGTGGATTAAATGCTAGATGTTGGGAAAGGCTGGCTGCTGACATTGGTTCTAACATAAACAATCAGCAAATTAAAATTAACTCATTCTTTACTTCTAGAATGTCTCTCTAAGATAGAAACCTCCAAGCTATTTTACAAACTTTGTGACATGTTGGATCTCATTTTATCTCAGAATAAAACTAACAAGTCATTTCTTCCCAATCTGATCAATGAAGGCGACCCCTTTTAGAGTAATATGACAATCTGCTAAATAATTTGCAAAACAGCAAATAAAATCAAATTAAATAGAAATGCAACCATGTATCATGTGCAATAAATCTAATTTAACCTGTTCTTCACCACTAATAATACTAGCCAAACCCATGTTGCCACCCCATCATCCTCATTCCCCACAAAATGGCACCCTACAGAAATAATTTGAAGAAATAAAGAAACTAGTTTCAAGAAGCTAACAACATGCACCACCAAGTTCTCTCTTCTTGACTCAGTTCAAGAGATGTCTACACAAAGTATACTTCCATCCCCTGTGCATGATTTCTCGACCTCTGCGAGAACACATACAGAAGTTAACAGAGCTGAGATACTATCCTTGAGAAAACATTAAAAATGTTCATCATATTGAAATTCCTTGAGGAGAACAAACACACCTTTAATAGCTGAAATTTGATCTGTGAGAAGACTGTAATGAAGCCACCTCTAAAACTGATTAATGGGTGTGTCTGGATAACATCTGGAGGATGTATTTGCCTTCCTGATCCTTAGAGGAATTTTATGTACATATCGCAACAATGTCAAGTTCACCCGGCCTATCAGTGAATCCAAGTGAAATGGTGATTTGAAGTGAAACCATCATGGAATAGATCTTTTTGCTATGACATGAATTTCATGACAATTCATGATATCTTTAAACATGAAACAAGGCCCAATAGTCAATGGTTCATTTGTCATAGAATGCATGCTATAATAAAATCATAGCCTGGACTATCTTCAGTTATTCATTAAACTGTATATAACTGGCAAGCATTGCAATTTTTAGTCCCATTACATTTCCCAGGAACAATTCTGTCTGTAGACAAAAAATTCTAGAATAACATTTTAGAATGGCCCTGCAAACCTCACAGGGAAATTCAATAAAAGACTAGTAACAGAAGACAATTTTCTCTTTCGTTCATCCATCACAACATTTTGCTGGAGCTGAAAATGTCAATTGCTTGCTTTGATATTCAATTCTGTCTGCCTCTTAAGCTGAATGTCACCTCCTGATTCATACCTTTTGATGGCATATTTATCTTGCCAATACTTTCCTCCCTCAGTGCCAAAATGTAAAAGGACTGCTGATGAGGAACAAAGTTTTGACAAGTGGAGAAGCTTAGCCAAAAGAGGGCGATGCAAGCAACGGAGGGATTACTTTACATGGCAAAAAGCAAGAATGATAACAGCTTCAGAGAAAAAAAAATAAAAATTTAAGGAAAAATGGATAGAGTTTCAGGGTAAAATGTACATTTTTTTAGTTGAAATTTTGAAAGGTCAGCAAGCTAACAAAAGCAGCTTGTCATATACTGACCTAGAAAGTGGTAAATTTTTCAAAGGAGAAAAAGACTTCAGCTGCAGAATAATTTGATTATGGATGCTTTGAAAAGAGCTTGTGAAATGTGATGCATAAAATGAACATATGTAGGTGCAAGAATACATCAAATATCTTTGAATAGTAATGCTGTTGCATTTTCGTTTCTTAGATAAATTCTAATCAGTAGCTTTCACTTGATGCCTTGGATGAATGTAGCACAATGCCAAATTGCCGATATGACATACTTGAGTGACATCTACAACTAAGCAGATATTCCATAAATAGCTCACAGTGTGCAATACTCAAATCTTCCATTCATCAAGAACCTAAAAATGTAACACACAATGATAGACCTCCGGCCCTGCTTCTTTTTTCTCTCTACATTGATGTCGAAACACTCTCGCCCTGGCTCGGATGTTTGATCATAAACAGCAAACGTGATGATAAGCTATCCTTCCGTGTTTACGAAAGTGGCACTGACTAATGTGAAATGAATACCAAAGCCAATGATGTCCCAATCATGAGATCGCCGTGCTAGACGAGTAATTGTCTTGCAAGCACTCATTTAAATTCTCGTTGCCAAGGGAACTGCCCATAGCAACAGAACAACACGGAAGCTGGCGCCTGGAGGGATGATTGATCACTTGCAGGCACAAGGAATATCTTGGAGCATGGGCTTGATTTTGTTAGGTAGTGAGGAGGATACATTGCAGTTTGCATTTAATATTAATACAAAGGGATGCTGCCTTTTTTAATAGAGGAATGCTCTGTCATTATGTGTTACATCTCAAGTATGAACCCAGTGAGTGTGGTAAATGTGTGGTCAACACCTCTGATCAGGAAGGAAGATAACTGTACACACCCAACTAACTTCAAGGAATATGATTTCCACACAATCAAGTTCTGTGGATATACAACAATGGCTCCAAATTACACAAAGCCAGGGAGTACCACAGGATGGAACTCACACTAATGTGATCACATCATGCAGCTACCACATTGGTACATAAATTTAAAAGAAAACTAACATGTATGTATATATATAAACTTGAATCCTGGAACCAGCAACACTAACCACAGTTGACTAGACATGCTGAAAGTTGGTTTGAAGCCAGGTTTTGGATGGCTGCTCTTATAAAGTTTCTTGTCTATTATTAGAATGATTTCTGCAGATTGTGGATCATAATGTGGCAACAATTGAATATGGTCACAAGGAAAATGTTGCTTATCCCATGATTAACCTCTTCACATAAAATGACCACATTTCTTTTACTGACTTTTATCAATTAATTTCAAACTACATCATGTAACGATAACTTCACACATACACAGCAGTATCATTTCTTTGGCCATGGAGTTTGTGAGGAGTACTTGAGAGAAGTTACCACATCAATAAAATTTAACAAATATTAGCTACTTTTGTGTTTCCATAATCCATCACGCTCACTTCCAGCAGAGTGAAAAACAATCACAAAAAATCCCATGGCAAGACAACCTCCACATCAATATGACATTTATGAACCGTGTGAAGCCACAGACCGTAACAGATAAATCATTCGTGGATGACCTGAAGATGGGAGATATGGCATTTGGAATGAACTTGAAAATTCACGGTTTCTCTTCAATTTAAGGAGGCCAGCTGAATCAGCTGTAAGCAAACATTCTGTAAAGAAGGATACCTCAGTTTATTTTTTATGCTTGTTGTGTTTTAATACTTTGTCATACACATGAGTCATAGACTTACTTAGGTTTAACATTGTCTTTTATTTTTAACAATCAGGGCACTTCTGCTTTCAAATATTCTGTGATATCAGCTTTTACTTTCCAAATTGTTCACACCATCTACTATCTTCTTTGCCAAACATAATTGTACGTATGAGGAACTACGTGCTGGTTGGCTGAATATAGATAATAACATTGTTAACGTATACATACCAGTTACTTTCTTTGTTGAGTAATTACAATACGACATGATGGTGTAGTCAAACAAAGACTACAAATTGTCACCCTTTTAACTTGCTGAAGAATTCAGTGGTTCTGTAAATGTCAGACATTGCATAATACTTCCAACCTGTGAGGCGAGTACTTACAGCATTGTTTTTCAGCTTCGGTGGAGTTTACTCGAATCTTTCCTCAACAAATACGTTAGTGACTAAAGGCAATTATTTCATGTGCAAATAATTAAATTCCATAATGTCATTATTAAAATGAAAGAAACAAATAAGAAATTGTGTAAGCAAATTTTGCACCAAAATGGTCTGCTTTGTATGGTAGCAAAATCTATGACAACAAATCAAGGACAAAATGAGCTACACTTCTTAAAGGAAGATATGAAGTCTTAAGGCACACTTTCCAAACCCTCTATGCAGTCTTCCTTATAATAAGCAATCACTATTCATCATGGTGAGGATTATGAGTAAAATCTGACTTCTAAAAAAAAAAAGAAGAAAAAAATTGAACTAAATCTGCATTTCTGTCAATTTTGAGAACTTTTTGCCAAAATGTTATTATTGGTCATTTAGTTTCTCCCCTGTAATCTTTGCACGATGCAAAGTATGGTGTGTAAAATCTCTCTCTCACAAATACTTTATCTTCCTTTAAGTTTTCAGATAACTAGACACTTATTTCTTTACCAAGGGCAAGGGTAATTTGGCTATGCATCTTGGACACTTGAGATGAAGGTTTGGGTGGTATTGAGTGAAATGTTAAGAAAATACTGGTGACGATTTGATACTGCAACTATCTTGGGAATGAAAAACATCAATGTTAATTAAATTTTCAAGATTGGCAGTAACAGAGACTCCATGGAGACACAAGTAAAACGGAAGCTGGTTAGCGGGATGAAATAAGCACCCTGAAAAGAAAACATCTTTAACGTTGGTGAGTCCACACAAATTACTCCACAATTTACAGCGGGGGGGAGGGGGGAATGAGGGATGTGAAACACTATCAATAACATCTGCTTCATGTATTCAGTAACAAAGTGTTACTAAATAATAATAACAACAGAGTGTAATCAATGCGAGGAACTGATATGTTGTAATATTAAGATATAAAACTTGTCATGAAAAATGCTAGGTAGACTATAATGTATATATGCATCTGTGAATTCTTTGTGTGAATCAAGTCTCCATTTGCGATGGCAAAAGCCAGTGACCGCCAATCTAGAGGAACATACGACTTCTTCAGGGGTGACATAGGTTGATCTGACATTGGATGACTTTGATGAGTGTCTCAACTGAATGACAATAAGGATCTACAGTCATGGCATGGTGAAGGGGAGGGAGGGGGTGGTTAGCTGGGCATGGTGGAGCTGTTCAGACTTATAAGCTGGATTGCACCAATGAAAAGTTAAAGCATATGTTGCTTCTTTGAAGATAATAGAGGCACATGGAGTCCCTTCATAAATTTTCCTAAACCTTGCAAGTTTCCTTCAAATACTTATGACAAAATGGTTCAACTACGAGAATAAAGATGTGTCGCATGCAAAGGAACACTAAGGAATAAGTAACTAAAGATTGAATTTGGTTTTAAAGAATTCATGATTAGAGACTTTTCACATTAGTACTAATTAATATGCACACAGCAAGTACAAGTCNNTCATGTGTTTGTATCCTTCAAAATCCTCACAGACTTATCGACATTGACTCAATCAGCCCCTTTAAGTGACTACTTGAACTTACAAGAATTCTAAAAAGAAAACATCTTCAAGCTTGTTATCCAGACAAAATGTGGCACAATTTACTGAAGGAGAGGTGGGAGTTGATGGTATTTAGATCCCGGGATATTAAAAATTTCTTAGTTTTAGTTACACTATTAATCATACAAGACCATCAACACAACTTATCTTTTGCATTTTACAAAACCACATCATCACAAGTTACTAAAACATACAGAATACTTTTTTGTTTCAGTTTTTGCAAGCATACTATGACCATTCTAGGACATTCAGGCAAATTTGTTTTTCAAATTTGATCACCACTGCTTTCATCTAATTAAAAACAAAAGCAAAGAAGTCTGTGAGAACATTTGTACACATAGAGAGCAAAGAAGTTTCAAACAATCACATTCTTACTGTCTTAAAAATGTTTAAAATAACTTAGTAAATCCTGCTTTATCAACTGTTGATGGGAGCAATGGGCACTTTTTGTGTCAATTGTTGAAAAGGGTAACCCATTCTCAATTCTCTGAGAGAATATTTTGTACAAAATCCAAAATTACAATAATTTTGCCAACACAAACATAGATCTAATGGTTCTGCACAAACATTGCTAAGATATGTGTCTCAAAAAGTGTAAAAAATCTTCATATGAAATTAAGTTCACACAATCAAACATTCCTGCTCATGAGTGATGTGTGTAGATATGTGAAATAACAATGTAATTTGGACCAAGCAGGTAATGAGTGCTGGTTCAAGTACAGGCTATCACGCACTTGGATTTTGCAACCAGGGCCATCGTCAGAAACATCTAAGATGACTGACCCTTCCTTTGAATCAAATTTCCCTCCTGGTAAAAATGTGTGCATACCATTGAATAATAACCATAATATAATCCATCCATTATACCTGTCCCTCTTCAACGATGAGACACTGTGAGGTCACTCACTCAAAACGCATTGCAGCTGAGAATGAGTTTACTCTTTTCAAACGAAACATGACAGTGATAGAAAAACTGTTGATGCTGTACCACCCCCCCCTCTCTGGACAATATCAACACAATGATTATCAACTACTGAAAGCAAGAACTAATCACAACTTGGCTTTGCACTTGATGGGGGATATATAAAACTACATGTAAAGCCGGCTTTGAAAAAAACTGTCAAGTTACTGGCCAAAAAATTGGTACAAAAGTTGTGGTCACGGGAATCCACTTACAAGTTTTCCTACAACTCGTAAGTCAAAAAACTAAACATTGTACAGTATGATATGAAAAGACTAGCTTTTTAATAGATGCAAAATGCATGTGACTGACATGACTCAAAGTTCATTCATACAAATATGTTGAAATTTGATCAGAGAAAACCAGTCGCAACATCTTTAACACTCGCCAGTATGCCAAACTCACCTCAAATTCTTGACTTGACAGTTTAATTTAGAGACAGCTGTGCACACAAGTAATTTTACTGCAGTACATCTTGGTTGGGATAAACTGCCTGTGAAAGAGAAACAACTAATTCAGTATGCATCTTACCTGAAGATTCTCTGCATAGAACAAACTTTTGGACACTTGAGCTGCTCTTCTCTGTTTGGCCTTGATTTCAAGGACTTTTCGAAGGAAGCCATGGACGTGGTCGACTTTGATATCGCCGGGAAGAGACTCGAAGGCCTAAATGAAAAACATGCAGACAGAGTTAATGATGTGAAATGTCAGAATCCAGAAGATGACCTAACAACAATGCTGTAACATAAAGTCTGGTTTGCCTCACTATATACCAGTGGTTCTTAGCCAGGGGGAAAGTTCCCCCTGGGGGGAACTTATACAGATCCAGGGGGGACTTTTTGCAGGGGTATTTCAGCCTGATTCCTTTTAGAATTTGGGAAATATTCAAGAAAAAAGGGGCAAAATTTGACTTTTTTTCCTTTTTGACCCCAACTTCCAGGTACTGGAAGTTGTTTTGTTTGTATCAAATATGTGATACTCGAATAGTGCCTTTGTTGTCTTTTTTCCTAAAGTCTACGAAAATTATTCTCGCTGGAAATCATGTTTTTCTGATGCATCTTTCCGGGGGGACAGCCTGATCGGCTGAATGGCAAGGGGGGAACTGCAAAGAAAAAGGTTAAGAAGCACTGCTATATATGTACCGCACCCACTCATGCCACATACTTGTGTCACACACTTACAATGCAATATTTTTAGTTGACAATCCCATCTGAAATTGTCACTATCTGTAAGTTAGTTTGTATTTGGCAATGGTTTGTAATGTATTAACAAAACCAATAATACTGCAGGAATGGATGACTGTGAGTTGTTTCTTTAAGTCTTTATGTCACTAGCTACCAAAAAGGCATTTACATCTAACTGTGAGGGTCCTGTCTGAAAGCAGAATGTGCATTTGATAAAAAACAATAGCCTTTGTCAATCTTTCATCATTCTCTTCCATTTGATAACAATCTGGAAAATAACATCTATGCNNTCATTCTCTTCCATTTGATACAAAACCTGGAAACCAACATCTAAGTCACATTTTCCTTCACTAGAAATTGCTAATTACAGTAGAGAGAACACTGATGATGCTTTCCTTCTGCTAAAATCGTAGCAGAACCAGATCCTGTAGCAAATAAACAACAAAAACTCACATGCAAGAGCATTTCTTTAGGATACCTTCTGACAAAAAGATCAAGG
>VJOZ01040397.1:0-12590 GCA_009801055.1 Stichopus horrens | reverse complement strand
CCATCGCTACATCCTCAGGCAACCCAATTTCACTCATCCACTACCCTCTGAGAAAAGAAGTGATGACGAATACTGACCCTACACTGAACCTTCTGGGGTTTAAGACAATGACCTTTAGTAATTTTACTATTTGCAAACTTGAAAAAATCAGAAATGATAAGTTATCAAAACCATGAACAATCTTGTAGACTTTTTTTTAGGGTTGGGTAACATTGATAATGTGTTGACGTCAACAGGCGGTAGACTCATAGGCTTATTGTTAGATATTGATTGAAAGATGTCTCGCAATTAGGAAGATGTTCGTTGACAGGATATACGTCATAAAAAAGTCTCTATTTTGAAATATTTCATGATGAATGGTTCTCTCACCGCTATGATTGTTTTGTGAAAAACTGCAGTCTACCCAATGCAAGCAATGAAAGTCTTTAACTTAATCGTGTCTATGTTTGCCTTCAGTCTCTGTCGAATGATTCAAAAAGGAGAAAATGGCATCACTGTACGCACAGAAAATGTGGTGCGTGCAGGTATTGCCTCACCGTCATTCAAAAAAAAAAAAAAGAAAAGAGGATTAATTCTTACCTGTATGGTTCACTCATTTCTGAAGAACTCACAAGCGGTAAAGAGGTAATGACAGGTACACTGAAATGCAATGGGAATTAATTTTTATTCTAAATACATGCATCACTTCCTGTAAAAATACTGATATGTGGCACTTTTTTTGTTAGTCGGCCTTACAATCATGCAGAGTCCTAAATTTTGTAGCAGGGAGTGTTCATCTTAAAAAGAACTTTGATGAATACACAGTGGAAGTTACTGTGCTATAGTGAATGCCTCATTTATCAGCCATACAGTGAGGCACCTTGGCTCATGTCCCTGCAGTATACTGCATGTAGACTATACATACATCACTCAGTCAAAAGTACATTATCCACAACAGAGCAACATTATTCAGCTGAATATATTTCTTGTTCGTAAGTCCCAATATATTTGTGCGATTTGCTGATTACTTGTGTAATTAAAGAATGCAGCAATGTTATCACAAATGAATTTTGTTCACATTACTGGATATAAAATGAAAAATTCCTATGTTGGTTTACAAAATTGAGCAACAATATGACTGATTTTTGCTGTCCATTATCCCCTTAGAAAAATTTGAGATACCCATCGATTTTAATCTATTTTGGATCAAACTTTGGTAAGAATGAGCATTTAATAGGGTAACATTAGAGAATTATTGGCATTTTGGTTCAAATTGGTGTTAGTCAACATAGGTGTAGCTCACCTTGGACATTTTGAATTGGTAATTTTTGTACAGAAAAGTTTTTTTTTCAATTGACAGCCATTCTGCTGAGACAACCATTTATATGCCTTCCCTTTACCAGATCTGACCAATGTCCTCTCCTTACACCCATAAAACTAGAAGGGCCCAAATATTAACCTAAAAGATATGTTACAAGTTCTCACTCAGGATGAATGTGCATGGTCAGTGTGGAACACTGTCTCAATTGAAATGGAGTGGTGACTGTGTTAACAAGTATGAAATAATGCTGGTGGTCTACAACTAAGCATTTTTTAACTGCTAAAGAAACTTTTTGGTTGGATTTGTAGGTAGCAGGAAGACAAGATTCATAACTGCTAGTTTTTATCACCTGTTTCACTCACAGAAGTTTGGCATAGAGGTTGTCCTCTTGCTTAGTGTAAGCATTCAATACGCATTCACTTGCGTGTGTCATGGCCTCTTCAATAACCGATACTTTTCTTACACTCTTGATTTCTCTTTTTCCTTGATGTTTTGAAATTCAGATTCCATCGAAGCCAATGTTGAGAGGGGAGCAGATAATGTTTCGTCAGGGAGGCAAGAACTTCAAAAAGCAGAAATGTATCAGGTATGGACATCACCTATCTGCACTGAAGGGGTCAAAGTCTGAAACACTTGTAGAAAACTCTAACAATAGTCTAAACATTATAATTTTTGGACTTCAAGCTTTATACTCAAGGAAGACACACATTAATCAATGCTTCATGTGACCTCACTTTATTCTGATAGTTTATTTGTTTGTCAGTATGGAAACTGGCGAAACCTCACAGAGAAACAGTTACTCTGGTTATCAGGTGAAAGTATCAAAGTTGAAAATGTTCATCATCAAGGGCCAGTTTTACGTCACTATCTTGGCAAGAACCATCCATCTATTTGGCTGTCAGATTGTAGACTTAAAGTTCTGCATGTGTTTTGCTGCAGAGTATGCCGCCCTTGGTAATGTCAAAGAAGAATGCAATATTTCAAGTTAACAGATTGCACAGAGTGAAAGTCACATGTGAAGGTTATTTTTATGTAATGACAGTTTTGTTGCTACTCAAAAAATTTTTTTAAAAAAAGTCATTTTTTTATAAAGCATGAAACATGTTTTCACTTTGTTCTATTTTCTTTCAGAAAAAAGCTCGGCAGAAGCAACTGTGCATCGTGGTTTGTCTAGCGGTAATTGTAGCAGTCATAGTCGTGATCATAGTAGTGACAGTCAAACACTGAAAATATGTTATTGAGTTAACCTCATACCACCTGCATGATGAATTCGGAGGGCCTAAAAATCCTGTTTCAGGCTTAATTCTGTAGAAAACCCTCTTCCATTTTCAATCACTCATTTTTGCCTATGTGCATGATAACCACGATCCAATGCCATCAAATGAAAAGCCGGCTCAAGAGAACGCACGCATTTGATGTCTTACTTACCTTGTTTTTGTTCGTGACTCGAGTGGGATGGAATCACTGTGAGGGGATTAAAATGACTTACTGTAGGTCAATAAGGTTGGTAAAACAGCTGTATGCCATTTTTCCTTTGTCTTGGTGGGGTTTGAGAAACAGAGTTATTAGTGGTATCAGTTCAGTGTCTAGTGAAAACTTTGTCGTCATCATGATCATCACCATCATCATCACAATTATCATCATCATTGTCATCACTATTGTTATGATACCCATTTATATACCCGATATCAAAATTTATTAAACCAAACTTTGTGCTTGATACATTTAAAGTTACTTTTTATCAACTTAGAGGTGGGTTTCATGCTACTGATGGGCACAGGGATGATGGCATGTAGGTGTATATTTCTTTGCACCTTGGGTTAAAGGGAGATATTGAGATCAAGAGTTACTTGCACTATCGAGCAACTTCGAATGGAGTTAAACCAGAGTCTCTATCAGTTGGTGCTATTGTTCAACCCCAATGTTACCTTAAATCACAACTTCACCAATTTTATCAATCCTTTCAGTTCTTAGTTCTTACCTGTGTAATGTTGCAATTTCTTTGCCCCATTATGCCAGTAATCCCGTTGGAAATTTTTCATCTGTTCCAACAATAAAGGGTTCCAAAACTTCCATTGTGTGCAAAGAACAACTGTTATCAAAATTAAGACATTGGAACATGTACTGTAAATGAATTTCTCAAAAGACAATGTGCAATTCCTTAATTAACAGTATAGTTTGTAGTAATTGAAGTGCAGTCTACAATCACCTCAACTGCTTTAAAACCACCCAAAAGTGGAGAAAAATTTGCATTACATTCCAGCACATCCAACATTTTTTGAGGCTGTGATAATTAAGGAACTTTCCTTAAGGAAACGTTTTCTTGATCCTCCTGATAACAAAACTTGCGGCTATCATAAAATTAGATTGTTGATTATTTTTCTTTCATTTGAGCACAAGTGAGCATTCTCTGAAGTCTTTGCTTGTGAATTAGAAATAATTATGATATTTCTAGTAAAGGCTGTGCTAGGATTAATAGGTAGAGAAGTATCTTTCCTGCAGTGGACAACTGTCATTATTATCCTTCAGTAATCCTGGATAATAGCGGTTCGTAGCAGCTAATGAGGGTTTTGGGCCTTGAAATGTCGTAGCTGGTGGTAATCTCAAGGGTTATAGGTTGCTTTTACCCCTTTTGTAGTAGCCCCCTGCTTGACCTTCGCACTTGTCAAAATAGGTGGCTTTTGTTGAGCAAATTATTCTGTTCATGTGTTTCACAGTGGCTCACAGAAGTGAAATTGGGAACCTTATGCATATGAAATATAAAATGTCAAAACATGGAGCCTCCTTGGTCTTTCATTTGCCACATGAGGAAGGGACATTACATTGCTTTGGTAAAGGAAGTCAATCCCTGTATAGTTTTAATGGATTTGCTTCAAAGGTCGAGTGCGATAAAAGCCCAATAACCATGTTGTCGATGTCTCAAAAGTGTTTGGACTTCATAGATTGTATGTAGCCCTAGGTGAGTAAATCTTCCTCAAAGGTCAGTTGAGGTAAAAAAGCAAGAAGTGAAAAAAAATGTTGGAAACATGCTGCATTCTATCAAGATCATATGTTGCTTTTAACTTACATGATACTTGTATGATACAAATGTAGTCCATGCTTTAGAACATGCATCCACTCACTTGATGAAAGGTCTTTGAAGTCTGAAAGCCTCCAGTTGTAACTGACATTCTTCAAGAAATCAGAATTATTTTTACAAATATTCTGTCATTAAAATTTGCTGATTGTCCATGAACTGCAAACCTTTCAAACATTACATCTCATAAAGGAAAGTTTGGTCAAATTCACAGCTCTAACTGAGAGTGTCATTGCTGTTGATTATGTACAAAATCGAAGGTCATATGAATTTTCAAGGGTCCCATTTTGTGAATGCTAGAAAATGACAAGAACAGACCCTCTAGTAGCTGGCACAGTGCATGTGTATTACTTGCACAACAGCTGTGGCTGCGTTCTCCATACAAACGTCTGCGAACTATTGTTTTGATTGTATGCTATTAATATTCATATATGCCGACGAAGTCAATTACACTCAGTTGTATGCCGTACTTCTTTTCGTTAGGCTATAAATATTCATGCTTTTTAAGCCAATCATCAAACATGAAGAGTCATGTAAAAACCACCGATCTTAGATGGAAGCAAATGTGCAATTGTTAGCAAGCGTTATGGTGTGTAACTGTTTGGAAAAAGCACATATCAACACCTCCTTGGGAAGTTAATCTGCTAGTTATTGGTTGTTTGACAGAATTAATACGACTGCAACTAAGGCTTTACTTTGGATTAATAGCTTTTGACTGCTTTTCATTCAGATTGACAAATTCAATAAAATTCAATCCTGGGATATGATATTGGCTCAATTTTTGAAGTATAGGTGATGGCATGTATGAAGCAGATGGACCTGTATGTTGGAACAGTTATGAAAGCTAATCATTAACTGGAAGAAAAAAAAAAGAAAAGGAATTCTGCTTTCAAGGACTGATGTCAGAAATTCGACTGCTTTTGGGGTTTGATGAGGCAGACGTGTCATCAGTTGTGACGTCAATTATCTGAACTACTGTAGCACAAGTAGTATGTTGCATGCTAGTGGTTTATAATTCTTTACAACAGTGACTGTTGCCTGACATTTTATTACATGAGACCATTCTGTGCTGTAATACATTCAATGAAATATGGGACATTGTAAGCTGATCCTTTTAATTTTAAACTGGTCTCGATGAGAGCGTACAATTTGCGACGGTGATTTGTACTGTAGTATGTACTGTAAGCGATTACATTCATTTGCCATGCTTAAGTTTGATCTACCTGCACATTTTAATTTGTAGTTTGCAAAAATGGAGTTATGACACTGCTGTTTAAAGTGACAACCTTGTGGCTCAAAGCAATCGCTGTGCGCCGTTGTTTGCGTACATTATGGTGAACCTAACTCTTACCGATAATTGGTACTTACATTCAATATACCTAAATCTGTGAGTAAAGAAGGGATAACCATGGAGGCAAAAGAGGGATGGGGGAAGTGAATGGACAGAATGTTATTCCAATGGTGTGGTGTCTTCAGCCATGTTTGCAATACTGTAGGTTTCATTATTTTTCTATATTGGTATAGTTTTGATACACTGTCACCTAATTCCATTAATTTTCTACCACCAATTGTAACTTTATTTTATTCCTTGGTGAGTCCATATATAAATCATTTTATTCCTTGATGAGTTCAGATATAAACTAAATTATTGATACTTAAGTGGTGCCTGGAAAATGAAAACTAGACACAAAAAAAAGAAGAAGAAAAAGATCTACTATGTGAAAAGGAGCCCATTGCATCTAATGTTATGTTGTAGTGTTTGCAGGCACATATGCTTCTGTTTTTTTGCACATTTTTTGTACAGATATCTGCCTTGTCTATTTTGAGCCCTATGAACTGTGTTATAAAGTTTGTTGTAGACTTTATGATTTCTGTGTACTATTAAAGGTTGTCATTGGTCAATGGAGACCTTTTTTCCCAAAATTTGAATGCTCTGATCTTTCAAAGTTGTGTGCAACAATATAAAGCAATGAAAACTTGCCATGGATGCTGTATCAGATTATCAAAGAGTCTATTTGTTGAAGTCATGGTAGCATACTCTAAGTTTCAGATTATCATATAGTCATGAATATTCATTTAATCATGGATACCCAGTGTGTAACAAATTATCATACAATGATGAATATTCATTAAAGTAATTAATACTGTTTCTGATTATAATATGTATGAATATTCATTGAGGCAAGGATACTGTATCAAAGTGTCATAAACAAGCCATGCAAATTCATTCCATGAATTTTAAACTTACATTTATTACATTCCATTCAAAACTGTGAATGTTAAAAGAGTACATTATCGTCCAAGAGAGTCGTTAGATGCTGATGCACAGCTTCATGGAAGTAGTGGAAGTCAGGACATCACAGAAATCATGACAAAGATGGTGTGAGAACTCATTATGAAAAATGTAATATATATGATATTTGCGTAGACTTCTACACCGTGAACAGTAACATGGTATGTGTGAAAAATTTGAGCATGGCACCACCTGGATTGTGATTAAGAGCTTGTAAATTATTGTGAACTATTTTGTAAATAACTACAGTACTGTACTCCGTAAAAGTGAAATTTTGAAAGTACAGAAATACACACATGATCTCAGTCATTTCTTCCTCTCAACTTTGTCTCGAGTTGCTACTTCTCTGTTTTATCTCTCAAGATTGTATGGTCAAATAAATATTGTGAAGGGAGATGATGAGATCTAAGATTCATTTTGTTTGCATATAATTCTGTTTTTTTTTTGTCTTTGCCATATAAAGAAAGATTAAGAGCATGATGAAGTGGCTGAGCTAAAATTAGTTGAATGGTGGTGCTAAAGAATAAGTGGAAGTGATTTTATTCCCACCACTGTCTGGAACCTGGCACTTATGTCCTGGATGGTATCTCTACCAAAGTCTTTAGAAGGTAATAGAAGAGCAATGTATGAAATATTAATGAGAAGTGTGTCACCGTGCTCACAGTAGGACCAATATTTCTACTGCCCAAGGAGAATATTATCACCCTGGTCACTTATTCTCCTCCATTGGAGCATTGGAACATTAGTCTGCAGACTACCCATCACTGCATGATCCTGCCAGATTTGGGGCTTAAATTTGCCTTTAAAACTGGAACCTTGCTAAGCTACATTATGATTACCTATGCAAAATAAAATTGTCACAAAGAGAAAAGTGGCATCAGTCAATTTGTGACGTTGCAAAGTGGAGTACATACAGTACTTGTATACCACCGGCAAAAAAAGCTCTCACTTCCTAGACTACCATATTTTAGACTCAGTGCAGAAGGTATCAGAAACATAGCCAACAACTACGTATAGCAATTAGTGCTCTTTTGTTGCTACAAGGATCAAGTCAAAGGTCACTTAGTGTCAATTTTGAAATTTCTGTTCAGGTTAAGGATATTCTTGAGACATAATGTGTGTAGGCATACGGGTTACACTTTTCTCTCAATCCCCATATGAAGTATACATAGAGGAGATATTGTACTCCAACAAGCTGTAGTCATCAAAAATGACGTAAGAATTGCAGGCCCTACAACTCTCTGTTGTATTCAACTGAAACTTGGTGTACATCAGCAGGCCGTATTAATTAGGAAGTACCATATTGTAAACAAATGACATGGTCAATGGGCCTTATTAATTAGGGGGTACCATATTGTATACAAATGACATGGGGTGGGGTTACTGATTGGGTTTGTGGGGTGACAAGCCCTGTATCCATGTGTGTGTGTGCTCCACATACTGTAAGGTGTGAGTCCCATGATCTCCAGCTAGACATTACATTGAAGTCAAACAAGTTGGTTGGTTAGAGATGTTGTACCCAACAGTACACGTTTGGCCCATCAACGATTCGATGATCTACTTCATAGTTACTGCTGCCATTTTCAACAAGGAATCCGTGTCTAGGGATATCAGGATAACAAGGATGTTCATGCTTTCTCGAGAGGACACACCATCAAATTAGCTCTGAATATCAAGTCATGTTCATGAGACATGATTTGAGCACATGAAAAAAATTCTGTGAGGCCTAGGTCAAAAAGAAGTAAAAATTTAGCCACTAGGGCCTATCTATTAAGGGATCGTCACAGTGGTCATTTTCACAGAAAATAGAAGAAAACATACAACAGAAAATTTTTGGCTTCAAAAAGTCAAAGATTGTCCAAAACGACACCTTCCAGGTGTTCATACCTGTACGTTCAGAGTGATGAAATTAAGATGTGTCTGATCGTGAAATTATGTGTCGTTCAGAAGATCGACACTGATACTTTCAGAATGGAGGAATATCATGCCAGTGCAGTGTCATCCCAAACAGATGAAAGGGAGCTCGAAAACCAGACTCGGCTGTCCGGCATAAAGACAGACAAATGGCCACCCTATTGGAGGAACACGTACCATGTTTCACACATCTCACTTTTTGCAATTTTTTATACTTTGTGCCTTATCACAAAGACTGGAGTGCATATTTATCCTTCTGCTGACACTGATCATGAGACAAATAAAAAGAAACGAGAGGATATTAAAAAAGATTAATAATACACTTTAATGTCCCACCTCCATAAAGGAAAAAAAAAAGAAGAGAAAACAAATCATGATAAAATGTTAAATTTACATCAAGATACTGTCTATGGAAGAAAAGGACTGCTAAATGAAAGTAGAAAGTCGATTTAAAATCCCTGCACTACATTGCTCCTATTGCGACACCTAGCTGGATCTCTGGGGCATCATCTGTCCCAATTACATTGAAGTCTACAAGAACTGCCATCATCTGACAACGCCATGATAGATGGCCTTCCCGTATGTCCTCAAAACTAGCAGGTTAATCCCCGTGCACTGCTGCCACGTACTGAACAGGCGCTACTTAACACTGGTACAGAAGGTCTCACTGGTGGTTAAAATTATTCCAATATGGTGTGCAAAGCACCTGGTTGGTTTCACTGCAGAAAGAATACTGTATAAGTCAAATCACCAAATCTGTTTGTGGTAGGTGTACCATTTTCCTGCAGAAAGGTTGTAACAATGTTACACAGAAATTTTACAAAGTCAGGCTACAGCACCGATGGCCATACAGCAGCAGTGTTTGGTCACTGTATGCATGGTTGAAGATGACTTCACAACATGGATTAATGACAACACTCATAACGTGGACAATATATCTAAGGATGAAGGTGTGTAAGCTGTAAAGGGCAACAGTTGTGGTTGATGTAGTGTAAATCAATTGAGAGAGATGTAACACGTTTGTCACTAGTGGTAACATACTGACGAAAAGAAAAGAACATGTCACATGTTTACAGACTTGATAAATTATTGGTGGTACCATGAGAAGTATAGATTCCAGATCAATATGAAGAGATCTGAAGTCCACATGGATCAAAACCATGTTACTTAAAATCAAATAGGATGTACTTTTTTTCTGTATGTTAATGTTAAGCTTCAAACGTAATTGTGTAAACCACGGAGAAAGAACAAGGTTTACTCGATCAAGGAATTCAGAGGGCACAGCTACATATTTCTGGAAATTTCAAGGAATCAATCCCTCGCTGGAAACAGGCATCAGAGTCTAGGAATTAAAGAGTAGCCAATGGGAATGCAGATCATATATGTTAAAATTTACCACAGTACCAACAGCTTCAAACATCATTCTCTCAGAGAACTATACATCAGTACCATGAGATGGCAAATGTGACTTCCTATTCACGAAAACAGTACAGCAGTGCCATGAAAACAATGAAACTTCATAGTCACTGAAAGTCTGAAGCAGCAGAGTGTAGCACCACTTAAATCACACTCACTAAAAATGATGCAACTGTACTATGAAACACATGATTGAGACTAAAAGTACTATGAGAAACAACAGTGACAGTACAGTAGTACCATGAAAACACTAATTGTGATTTAACACTGTACTCACTATGACAGTACAGCGGTCACCATGAAACAATTGTGACTTCATGCTCACTGAGCCCGTGGAGAAGTACTATGAGATACCGCTGAAGTCATCATCACTGAAACAGTGATGTGAGACATGCAAATGGAATACAGTACAGAAGTACAATGAGACTTTAGAGTGACTTTGTACTCACTGTAACTGTACAGCAGTAAGCATGTGACACAATTGTGACTTGACACTCACTGAAGTAACATGACATTCAACTGTGCTACAGTTGCCTCTCATTGTCACAGTTTACAATTGTTGCAGGGCAGAGCAGTGTTGTCCAAACATGTATCATTATTAAATAGCAAGTCACAGCAAAGTGAACCTGTTGTCACTTAAAAGAGGCACATTGAGTTGCTTCGTGAAATCCACAAAATTTTCCTAAATCTGTCGAGTTTCCTTTGCATACTTACGGGAAACGAATAAACTAAGAGAATGCCTATGCGTCACGGACGAAGCAACCTTAATCAGTGAGTGACTAACAATTCAGTGTCTTGAAATTTGTACCCGAACACTCTTCACATTAGTACTAATTCATATGGACAAAGTGCAAAGGCCGGGTAAAAACTTCAAACATTTTCACAATGTTCATGACTACCTGATGTAAGACTTGAGTTGTTCTTTCAATTATAACCACTGTCATGTGTTTTTACCCTTCGAAATTCTCGCACAGTTATCAAAATCAACTCAATGAGCCCCTTAAATGCTGCAGTGCCTGGATTACACAGAGGATTGTCTGTGTAGAGAGCTGTCACCTCAACTGAGCACTTGTTTGGTAACATGAAGTAATTGCTAGACAATAAATGCAAATATCTCACCATACCAAGTGAAACTTGCTAAATATTACAAAAGTTCAGATTAAAAATATATACTTTATGAATATTTGGCAAGGTATGAGCAGTCAAGATCCCTTTCACATTCATCGTGAGCCCAACCGGTGCATTGTGACGATTTACAGGTCCATTCCAAAAGCAGCGAGCAGCGCCAGTATTACGATGATGAGGAAGACGGCTCCGAAGAACATCAGCCAAACAGGATATTGCCCTATGGAGAACGAGAAAGAAAACTGCAGTGTCTATCTGTTCTAACTCTAGGATGTGAACTTTTACAGTGTTTAAGCCGGGTCCGACTTGTGACTCGCGACCCCATGACACTTTCAGCATGGATACCACTTTTTGTTCACACCTCTGAGTTAGCTCTGCCTTGGCCATCAAGCTTAATCAAACATTGAAGATGATAATACTCCTCAATTTACACAGAGTGCATACTTTTGTCTGAAATTTTTCATGTTTGGCCAACCATGCAAACGGCAAGATATACTGCTGTGCCTCATGTGGTCAAATTCAATTTAGACACGACAAACTTCAAGCAATGACTGAAACTAGTAAACTACACAAATGGAACTTCTTATTCACCAATGAATGGGGTCTTAACTATGAGGTGGGTAAAGGATCACGTTGATAAAATCAAAGCAAATATTGCCTAAGTGATCTGAAAATCTGCCTGTCAGTGGAAATTTCAGTTGTTCTTAGTATCTGTGAAGTTCACAGCATGCCAAAGTCCATATTGTCCCTGATAAACCTCAAGTGTAATTTCTGCTGGGCTATGAATTCGTTGCAGTGTCATAATAATGTTTCACTTTGTATGTTGAAGGGAAATAGGGTGTTTAGAATACACCAACATGACATACAAAAGAAATAGAGTTAGTCATTATTAAACCTTTCAGTCTCATCAATAAACATCTGCTAAAGCTTCATCTCCTCAAAACATTGTGCATGTCATGAGTAACAGAAGATGCATCATTTGAATTTTGAAAAGTTTGGGTGAACAAATAAGTGTTGAGCAACAAATGACTGAGTTTCTATCGGCGAGAAATTTTTTTCTTGAAAAGAAGGCTACTGTCCTTCCTTATTTGGAATAATCTATCATTCTGTGTCCAAAAACATTGGTTTTAAAAGTATGGATGTTTCCTGCAAAACAAATGCCCTATTTCCCTTAAATATGAAACCATGTATCATATTGTAACAGCATGATAATCAAGTTTCCATATGTTGTTTTTGTCACATACAATGTACATTAGTGGAAATTTGAATCTGGGTAGCAAACTTCAGAACTAGGTTCTGACATTTTTGGACAGATTCCCAGGTAACCAGGTGAAAAGTTGGGGTGGACAGAGGGAAAGACAGACACAGATGGAAAGAAAGACAGCACAAACAAACAGACAGAGACAGATAGCTAGACAAAAAGACAAATAGACAGATAGGGATAGATAGATTAGATTAGATTAGAT
>VJOZ01040380.1:0-13447 GCA_009801055.1 Stichopus horrens | reverse complement strand
ATTTTTTTTTTCTTTTTTCCCCTTCGTGCTCCCTGCAAGTTCTGTTTGGAAGGACAGAATAATGCTAAGATGACGAAGGAGAAGAAGGAAAGAAATAGGAAAAAAAGAAAGGAAACCAAAAAAAAAAAGTTCATTCACGGTCATATACCATGTTCCTCAGCAAACTTTGCGATTAACGGACTCCACAATTTGCATTAAGGATGGGAACTGAAAAAAGATGAAAAAATAAAAGAGAAAATTGATTCCATTCTTTCTCAGGTGGAAATTAGTATCAACTGTCTCTACCCCCTTGCCCAGATTTTTTCCGGTCGGCAAAGCATTGCCGGGACAGTACTCCGACAGGTATATCTGTTGAGAAGCTTACGAATGGGCTAGCTACGTTAGATCGGTGAGCAAGTATGCCTTTCAAAAAGGTGACAGGCTGATTGCTTGGTTAGTTCGTACTCTTTGCCTTTAATTGGATTCTCTTGGAGCGTGTATGCATGGATTAAGTTGCGAGTGAATTTTCACAGCTTTCGTTGCCAGCGCTCGATACTCCCCGGTTTTGGTCCACGGGGAAAAGTGCACCTAACCTCATGGTGCAAAGGAGCACAAAATATCACAGGTTTTTTTTAACGGGAGGAAATCTTGTTAAGAGAGGTAATGTTTGAAAAATGTGATCTGGATTAGAGTGGTTGGCAAAATATATTCCCTTCCCCAGATTGGATTTCTTCTTTAAGATTAGAGCAAGCCCCTGAAATTTTTATGACCATCGTAGGAATCAGGTAAAACGATCTAATTGCATGGAAGTATTTTGCTGTGATCCCTCTCTTCCTTGAGAAACTCACTGCCACTTGCCTCAGTTCAAGGGAGGAGTGTTTTTAACAGTATCAAAGAAATATGGAAAAAAATATATATATTTATTCAGGGTCTCTAATACAATTGATTGAATCAACCAAACCAAGTCCTCTTCGGTAAATTAAGTCAGAGAGAGATATCAGTAGCTGTGTATAGTGAGTGAGCTTGGTGAAATCCATATCTATTTGTTTGTTTGCGCTATACTTTCAAGGTTGGTTGCAATTATCTCATACCTCACTGTAGTAGTAGTTCCTGTTCCCTGTTAGTATTACAATTTAGTTGAGCAGGGGGATAATTACCAGCCCAACTAGATGTTGGTGGTGGAGGAATGGGGAGGAGGGAGGTAGGATGGAAGAAAATACCCTCTATCAACCTGCCAGTAACTGTATGCACTTGACAGATTTTTGTCTCTGTCTACCTTTGTTCTTAGTCGGTGTTTCAGGGAAGAGAAAATAGGGCAATGATCATCGTCACAAAATCTGAAAGAGAACTATAGACTCATCTCCTAGATGTTTGGAATATGAAAATTTTTCCAGACATTTTTGTTGACCCTGCAAAATTTATGTTCTCTGAGAGAGCATAGCAGTCAATCACTGTTAGTTGAAGTCAAACTGATGAACCACAATGGATATGAATATTCATTTCTGCAAAAATTGCAGACTTGAATGGTGTAGTGGCTGTGACATATATTACGTTGGATTTTACTTTCAATGACAAATTTTCAACTTGGTATTCTAACTTTATGATAGGGTAACATTCAAAAACTGGCATCAATGGAAAAAGATTTGCAAAGGCTTAGAATGATGAGAGTTTTTTAACTGGGTTTTTGCTCCAGAGAGGAAGCCTCTTAGTGACCTTAGGCCTACATTTTAATGATTTTGCATGTCTCTCTCTTGCACCTTAATTCTTTGCAGTCACTGACTGTTTGTAGCAGCTCTTTCCCAACCTACTCCCACCACCACCATCACCACCATCTTTGTAACAAGTTCTTTGCAATCAACGTGACCTATCCTCTTCTCCCATCCTAGAGCTTCCTTTCTGTTCCTTCACTGGAAGGTCGCAGACACCGAGGTCACCAGTACTTCCCCCCATGGATAGACTGTGGATAGATAAATGGGAAATTGTGGTTGTTTAATAATCAAAATTTATGCTCTCTTGATATAGCAGCTAGGGTTATACCTTTTTATTCCCTGTCAATAAAATGAAACAGTCATCATACTCGCTGTTTCTGGTGCTGGCTTGATGACCAGTCTTATATGCTTACCTCTCTTTTATTTACTCCTTGTGGAAGAGGTTCGTTAGAACACTACCAGGAGGACTCCTTTTACATGGACTACCTCTACTATGGTATGCCGGGGAGGTTGTCAGGATGGAGTCTTGAACTCATTGATACTGTTCTTAAAAATTCCTTTCTATTGAGAAGGCAGTGGGCACAAGACTTTTTTGTGACCAGTTTTGTTTAGTGATTAGAAACAACAAAGACCTTGGGGGTGGATGATCTGGGGTTTGTCATCGGAAATATTCCTCTTAATTGGCCCATTTATATGCTTTCTCTCGCCCTCACCATGGTAATTATGACCAACATTGTTAAACCTGTAGCTACCGTCTCTGCCATGGGTTGAGGACTTCCTCTTTGGAGTCAATTTGTGGAGAAGGAAGACAGAGAAACAAAAGGGAGAAACAAGAGAGATAAAAAGAGAGGATAGGATGAGGGGGGGCAACATGAAGACAGGGATACATGATGAGTAGATGATGGAAGGGGTGAGGAAAAGAAGTTTTGATGATTTGAGTTTTCATGATCGGAGGGATAAGTGAGGGATAGATTTGACGGAAAACTGTGTAAGATGGAAGTGACCCTCACGCTAAACCACTCTGTCTGAACTCTGAAATGCTAACAAAAAAGCTCATCATTAACTGTAAAATTTAATCAACGGAACTCTGAATCTTTAATTAAAATAAAAACAACAGTAACATCCCGTAAAATTTCTCTATTTATAAGCGGTTTTGCATCAAACCCCTCCTCTCTCCCTCCCGTCCCTTTTCGCCTTTCTCAATCTTTCTCACCCCTCTCATCTTTTCTCACCATTCTCACCACTCTCAACCCTCATGCCTCACCCCTCCCAATTTCTTCTCATTACTCACCTCCTCCAGTACCTCCCCCCAATCACTCCTCTTTCATCTGTTTCCATGGATCCCTTCTCAGCTCTCCTATCCATTTCTTCCAGTTTGCTCCTTCCTTTGTCACCAAGAGAGGTTCATCTCATTGGAGAAAAAAATTTCAAGGTCAACAGATGAAACAAAGCCATGTGTAAACACATTAATGTAAATAAATTAATCCTCCTTGAATTTCCCCATAAAGCCAAGGTACCTGTGAAATTTGTGAATCCATGGCAACCCAAATGCTGCTGAAAGTCATCACTGACTGTTCCACAGTTGAAGCACATGTAATTAACAAGACACTAAAAGAGTGAATTTTCAAAGCAGAAAATAAAAATTTCCACTTTTGAAAAACCATTTGGAAATGGAGTTTACACATGTCCCATATTTAGTGTTTCATACAAAACTTTTTTTTTTTTGTCACTTTTTCTCACACTGCCTCCTAGTGAACATCACTTCAAGGACAAGCAGAGCATTTTACTGAAGATTGAAAATTACAAATATGCCCTATGAGCAATTAAAACACTTTTTTCTCTAGGTTGAGGACACAAGGCATTATTCCTTGTAATTACATCCGTAGTATTGCCCCAGGTATGGATTAGAGAAGCTCGACTCTGGAATAGAGGGAGCTAGTCCTTTTTCTCGGTAGTCTGTATTTCATTCTCTGTAGTGAGTTGTCTTAACAATATGTTTGACTGAGTGGGAAGAGCACAGAGATAATGAATGAAGAAGAAGGTTGATTGATATAAAAAACACAAGATTCTTTGTTTCTCAGTTTCATATATTTGATGGTTTTGGTGGTCAGAATTGAAAAAATTAAAGTTACTAATTTGATTTAAAATAAAGGTGAGTCTAGTTATAACCCTATTCTCTAGATTTGATTGGTTTGATTGATTTGATTGGCACTGAACAAAAATTGTCGACCTGATGTAATTTTTGGACTTTGGTGAGATGATAGCAATGGAGAAGACAGTAATTGTGTGGCTGTACCTATTTTGGAGCCAAGTCTTTCTTGCATGATATTAGCAAAATTATCTCTTTTTTCCTTGCCACTCCTATGAGAAAGATTTGAAAATAGTTTGTTGGTGGTAGAGATAAAGGTAAATATTTAAGGTTCAAAATGACACTCTGCACTAGGTACAGTTTTTTCAGTGAACAGTTTATGTGTACCCTGTAATCATAGCCTAAATTCATTTGTGTTTTGTAATACTGTTTATTTTTATGCTGCTTGNNGGGGGGGGGGAGGGGGAGGAGAGATAATTGATTAAAACAGAGAGAAGTGAAATTATCTGATTTGAGAATTTGTTCACATTGCTTTGTTGGCTACCTGCCAAAAGTCCAAGGGAAATGTTAAATGCTATGTATGTGTATGTATATATCTGTAAGTACCTGTGATGGTACTTGCATCTACAACCTGATTGGACAGCTGAAACTTAATTATGGACATTTTTCAACAAATTTGGCAAGGAGATTACCCTTTTTCTTTCTCCTTGAAGGTCATAGGTCATCAAAGTTCAATATCTGAGAACTTTGTATACTTGATATCTGCATTGCAAAGGAAATAAAAGTATATGCTCTAGCTTCAAGGTCGGTATGACTCTGCTGAGAGGTCTAAGGTCATCAGTTGAAGGTCAGTAACAGCTAGTCTAAAAACCTTGTACACACATATATACCTCTTTAGTCAAAAGACAAATTTGCTTGAGCTTGAAACATTTAAGTTCGCTTCCTGTCTGTTTTTATGATCTCCATTGTCATAAAAAAAAATGCTCAAAACAGATGTAAGGAAAATGGTAAGAAGGGGAAAAAAGGTGCAGTACCTCGTAAGTCACATTTCGAATGGTGGCAGTGGTTTGAAAGTGAAATCCTGCTGTTTAACAGGTTACTGGACTTTCTCCTTTTGTTGGTATAGGATTTGGAAAAGAGGAAAGCATGAAGTTGAAATGAAAATGAATATATAGGGAATACAAGGACAGTTTGATGAGTGAATTTATCTCGGAGTTTCACAGGTTTTTTTCTGCACAATTGTAATTTCTGTCGTCACAAATGGATTTGACTGCAGTAGTAAGTCTTTCTGTCAGTGTGAAGTGCAGATCGCCTCAACTAGGCACGAATACAAATATTTATCTCCATTTCATTTGTAAAGTATCCAAGTGATGATGACGATACGTTTCTGTATTATTATTAGTATTTTTTTTTTTTTTGCCTTCTCTCTCAATTTTTTCTAATGAAGAGGCAAAATTATCTCCAGTAGACAAGAAGTCTTGATCTCGATTAAACTCATCAGTAAAGGTCATACGATGTCTGAACCAGTAATTACGGTCTTGATTGAGTGTGAATATTGAAAACTGATGAACCCCCGGCAGAAAATAAGACCTCAGGGTCTGGAGAAATGCTCGCAGATTAGCTCTGCTTAGTTACCCAACACCTTGAAAGAAACGATCAAATTTTCTTTCAAAGTAAGGTCTAAATCCTGCTTAAATCCAGGCGAGTAGCACCATGTTCTCTGGTGTGAGTGACCTTTCTCCTCAGTCACCAGGCCATGAGCCCCTGTGCACAGGGTGGCTTCTCCTCAGTCGTGGATTAATCATAGGTCAAGGAGTCGCGGAAAACTTCCCTAAATTGTAGCATTCCTGATTGGTTCAGTGGTTGACGCAAGTTTTGATGAAATTTTTTGTCATTGATCACCTCTGGAATAAACGCTAGAAGTCAGAAATGAATGGAAGAGGAATGAAGAAGCCGGTAAATGTTTCTCTCTCTCAACTGAAAGCTAGCTGTCTTTTTTTCCCTCTTAAGTTGAGTTGTAAAGCAAGACATACAGAAGGGAGAGGGGGGTCATTGCTGAGGTATGAAAATGGAAATTATTGCTTGGACTTGACCAAAGGAATATTAATAAGACTGGAACGAACGAAGTTTAAAAAAAAAAAACCTTACTTGTAAAACAAGGTACCGTATATGAGATGTACGACATTTATCACTTTCTTGTACACATGCATGGATGCATGTGCATGCATAGACTATCCCAGCAAATGATAGATTGTGAAGAAGTTGGGAAGGGAATCGAGGAGAAGATAGGAGGGTAGGTGGGGGACTGAGGGGGGCAGATGGGTCGATGGGGGTCATGGGGAACTGGTTCCCATTAACCCATTATTTTGAGGGTGCTGTTTGTCCAACTCTCTCATTGCATACGATAACCATGCACAAATTCACACTCATGGTAATATTGTACTTGGTAAGGATGAAATAGCACATCATATAAGGTGATGGAGCGTTATGACAAATAATTTTTTGAATTGGAAGTTTATCCATCAACCTCTCTCAGGTCCCCTCTCATTTTCACATACCAAATCCTACCTTTCAAGTGTATGAGGTACAAAATTACTTTGAAGAGGGCAAAAAAAAAAGACATAAAGTTACTTACTGTATGTACAAGTCTGTTGTAAATTAATATATTAATTATCACTAAGGTATGAACCTCATACAGTCCTCAAAAGGAAACATTTAGCTCCTCCTCTGAAAAAAAGGGAGGATAAAGAACATTTACTCCTCATCTAAACACACGGGAAGGGGAAAGAAATGCAAGGTTTAGTAAAATGTTAAACAAAGATGTCTCTTTGGTGCTTGTTTTCATTTGTCAAATAGTTCAGTAGCATTATTTACATTTACCCAACATCAGTTCAGTGCTTACTTCCTCTCGCTTGCTTCCCCTCATCATCCTCAGATGGATGATGATGATGTTCATCCCAGAGATTTTTTTTTTCTCTTGCCCTCCAGTTGTCCTCCATCAAGATGAAATGATGCCTTCATCTCCTTCTTTCCTCAGTTCAGTAGCCTTTTCCTCTTTCGTGAACAGTTTAATTTCTGATTTCTTCATTTTAAGGTTATCCATACATTCTATAAAACCTTCCCTCATAATAAGAAGAAGTAGGGGAAAAAAAAAACAAAGTATCATTCCTTTTGTAAGGTAGAAGATCAGTTAAAGAGTCAAGAGAGATAATGCTTCAGTTAAGTGGTTGGATGGCAAACAATACTTGTGGATGAAGAAGCTTTCAAAGCCCCTTGCCTCTGCCACAGGGCATCCGCCTCTAGAATCCCATTTTCTCCATCACTTGTAGGAACTCCTTCCTCGGAGCAAGCTTCCATCCTCTTTGAGTGGCCGACTCCACCATTTAAGTGAGAGCTTTCTCAATATTTGCTTTCTCCCTCTGAACTGCAGTGACACAACAGACTTGTTTGGATTTGGTGTGTGCGTAAGTAACGCTAGGTCGTTTACCCCCCGATTCCAATTATCGTTTTCTTAACTCTCAAGCTGTCCTAATTATTGATCCTAAAATTTGACTGGAGTGAACATTCTGTTTTTGTTGTTGTTGTTTTTTTTTGTGAGGGGAGAGGATAATCAAGAAGGAAAGGGTCTGATGACATCATAGCTTTAGTTGATATTGTTCTAATTGGGGAAAGCTTGGTAAATTTTACATCCCGTCTGAAATACTTTTGCATTTTAATGGATGTCATCCCATGGTGGAGTCCCCCCCCAAAAAAAAAGGGAAGAAAAAAAATCTTAAAGTAATTCTAGGTAGGATAAATGTTTACTTTAAACTGTTATGTTTGAATCACTGTTCAATGATTAGTTGAGGTCTTTTGTCAGGGTTTTGAAGCAACGTAGTCACAGACTGAAGTTTTATTTAAAAATTGGATTGTTGAAGCATATGTACCAGGTGAGAATGACGGAACTGTTCCATTTTGCAGGATTATACCAAAAGTTTGACGGTCCTCGATATCGTTATCTACTTCATTACCGAGAATGGTGTAACTTTCAGAGAGTTATGCATCAGATGTTCTTCAGGGAATTTACCTGACATCAAATTGATTTCACTTCTGAGAACAAAACTCATAGCCTAATTAGTTAATACCACATGCAGTAGGAAAGGTGCTAATTGATTCGCTCATCTTAATTAATCGACAGTCTATTTATAGCATGTGCCAAATATCAATATGATAGTTCAAAGGATTTTGAATTAAGTGCTCTGCACAGTCGTAGCGGGTTTGTTCTTGTTGCTATGATCTGTTCTTTATTACCTATTGACATTACCTGATCATTCCAAACCAGGGTTTTCAACCTTTCTTGGCTAGCTATCACCCCAAATTGGCATTGTTGAATGTATCGCATACCAACCATTATTCAGTTAAGCCTTGAGGGGCATCACTAATAAGTGCCGAATCGGGGAACGTTCAGGAGTGCCCGGGTTTCTCCTTCTCGATATGTGGAATATTTGGGATAAAAGCACCTAAAATGGTGCATTTTGGTGACATTCATCACC
Organism: Stichopus horrens; assembly: GCA_009801055.1. Classification (NCBI taxonomy): domain Eukaryota; kingdom Metazoa; phylum Echinodermata; class Holothuroidea; order Aspidochirotida; family Stichopodidae; genus Stichopus; species Stichopus horrens. The sequence goes on along the minus strand of VJOZ01040380.1, from coordinate 5,138 downwards.
TTAATTTTAGACATTTATATCATTGTATTCCTCTGACAATGTTACATGTAATATCTGTAATCATGGGTAGTCTTCCTGTGCATAAGAGAAGCCCTTAATTTTTTTCTGTTCGACTTGGGACAAGCTCATATTCCGCCAAAAACCATGAAATGTCCCAACAGTGTGACGCGTCCCCCAAGTTGAAAGCCCTGAGGTCCTAGCTCTTTGAAGTCAGTAACCAAATCTGCTCATGTGTGATTGGAGCCACATAACCACATAAAAATAAAGTATGATATCGCCATAATCGTTTACATAAATCGGGCAGAAAAGATTGACAATTTTGACTCCCTCTTCCAACATTTTCATCATGTATTCCTAGTTCTGCATATGTAGGCAATGAAGCAAGTAGAAAAAGAAGTTTAAGAGATGACGTCTTCCAACACGTGTGAGTGTTTGGATTCATTGATGTATACTGGAGTTTTCACTGTTTTTATTTTTGCAAGTTAACATCCATGTTAGGTATTAAAGACAGAGAAGATGTGGTTAACATCAAATCCTCCAAATTTCTGAAGTCTAAGAAAATAACGAAATGGGAGAAAAGAAATTGTCGTCCGTATGCATAGCTGAAATGATTAATACATGGGTGTTACGTTTACTTCTTAACAGAGAGCTGAAGTCCAACTGATAACTAGGATGGGGGGTCAAGGTTTGGGTGGAGTTAGTAAATGGTAAGATTCAATCTGAAAAGACATTTCACAATACAAGAATTCTGTATAAAAAATGAGGAAACAGAGACTGTTATAACTTAGAGACAACATACAGTATTAATCATCCAAGCATATTAACTTAGCGGTACCGCATGGGATGGTTTGGTTCACTTTGGTGAGAGGCGGAGGTGTTTACCTGAATTGTGTCGTATACCTGTCTCTTGAGCACAGAGAGTCGCTATCCTACTCTGCCAACATGAGTTTGCTGTTAGCTGGTTACAATTTTGCTCTGCACCCTCAATGATGTAAGTTTTAAGTTCTTTCCTGGGGTAAGTGCCTCTTTCTGATACATCTGCCCTTCTGCAGGGAAAGATTTCTGCAATTTAGCCGCGACCATGTCCATCGGCCGGTGCTTTTACGTCCGATTTTTTATGTCCGATTTTTTTGGCAAGACTGCCGTAGCTGTTCTCCTATTGATTCTCGACGCCGTAGAGTAGCTGCCTGTGAGTTTGACTGGTTTGAAGTAGGTCACCCACCCTATATGAATTAATCACACCAGTTGATGCCTTAGACTTGAGATGATAATGTTTTTCATCTTCGAATCAGTAGAGGCAGATGGTCTCACTGAGATGGTCTTCATCTCTGCAGATGGTAATTGTCAGGACTGACTTACATCCAGCAAATGTGAAGATTCAGCTTATCTGGAAGTGATCGAAATATTTTCCATTTAAGATGTGATTCAGTGCCATGTTCACCTCCTTCATGGTTTATCTCTCAGTCAAAACATATCTCCCCCTTTATCCAGAAAACCATTTTTGCCTCCCCAGAGTGTAATTATGCGCAGTTCATCAATTTCCTTTTTCACATATAATGGGAGTGAGCTCTACCCTTCTCCTAATACTCTGCGGTACTTGAATTTGTCTAATTGTGAACTTTGATTAAAATCTAAATCATACCAAAACTCAAAGCTGTTGAGCTTATCCACTTGTCATTGAAAACAATTTTTCTGCTGTTGCCCGGTCTCGGTGACGGTGCTTGAATCATGAGTTAAAGTGAATCTCAAGTGCCCATGGGTTTGTCCTGTGCATCTCACATGTGACTGCCAATTTCCAATTACTGCACGGAACACAAACTTTTACAGTTTTTTTCCTTCTCCTTGTTTTTTTCCTAGAGTCTAAAACAAATTTCTTATTTGTGATTTCTGACTCCCTTGTAAAGGATTTGAAAATGGAAGGCAAACCTTGTCATTTTAACTCCCTCTTGCCTCGCATTAATACCCCTAAGTGGCATTTCAACGACCCTAATCCTTCTCAACACGTCCCTTTTCTCTCTTCACAAACACACTCCAAACTTGTCTGTTGATCAATTCTCACTATTCCGGTGAGAAATCGGGCCGATAGATTTTCCACCGTCGTAGGTCCCCGCGAGTCGGCCGCGTCATCATCAAGTTCAGTACACTGCTCGGGTTTCAACTCGGGCTGGTACGAGCCGCAGAGTTACGATCTCGGGAGACAATAACTTAGTCCCAATGGCTCTCATTGGGAGGAAATAAACCTGCCTTTTTCGCAATCTCCGTGTTGACGATTGTCCATTATTCTGTAGCTTCTCAATTTAGATTGATTGAGCTTTTTGGTAGGACTAATAGGCGTGAAGTGGCATAGACTCTTGAATTTCACTTTTCGGCTGTTTGGTACGAGTGCTTCGCAAGGAAATCATAGATTTTCATTACTCCTGATCGCTTTCAATCGACAATTCCTTCACGGAGAGCAGCAACTTTCTTCTTCTTTTTTTTTTCTTCTTTCGCCCTTCCCTCACAAGTCATACATTTTTTTTTTTTTGTTCTCTTTCCCCCTTTCGTATGCATCCCCTCGAATTTTGGCAGGGGTAGAGGATTCTTTGAGAATTTCACGAGGTCGAAATATGAAAAGAGAGGAAAACCATGTTTTTCGATGAAAGATGGTGACAGTCACTTTTCATCGCAAGGATTGTAAATCAGTCCAAGAGACCCTCGCTGATCAAAAAATACTTTTAATGCTTTTCAGATCAGTTTTCCTGGTGTCTTTCTTTCCATCAATCTTTGACAAATATGAAAAGACGGGATTGTAAAGGCTAATTGTAAAACAAAAAGAGGAAATTTGCCATTACATTTGTCGTCTTATAATCATTTGTTTGTTTGTCTTAAGGATTGTCGATGTGCCATGTGGCTCCTTAGTAAAAAAGTCAATAATTCTGAGTTTTCTCATTCCTTCCAAATTTTTTTTTGAAGTAGTTTCTTTTCAGCATTTTCATTCACAAGTGTTTAATCCCCTTCAAAAGACTAAGCTGCCGAAGAACCCCTGCGCAGTTATTTTTTTCTGTTTGGCATAGCTAAATGGTAAAAAGGTTTAATTGCAATGGATGTTCTGGGAATGGGTAGAGAGATATTATTCTGTTGTAATATTTATGACATCAATGCCAATCAAGTGGTTACATTACCATAAAGGACTTCAGGGTTTGTTTATGTAGCAGTTTCAGAAGAAGATAATTTTATGTGAAAAGGAAGCAGCAACATTTACGATGAAAGATTTCATCTCTTAGCAAAATGTTGTTGAAGAAAGAATCAAAACAGGTAGTATTTGATTGCTCGTGTTAATTAGAGAAGGATGAGAAACGGCACAGTATTAAGTTGTACATACTGAAACTGGTAAATTCATTAAAGGGTTTATTTTACAGATCCCTTGAAAGATACATCCCCTGTGTGGATCCAAATATAACTGGGCCGGGAAAATGTTCTGTGATTGAGTAGTAGTAGTTCACAAAATAGGACCCTATCCTGCCAGACCTGACACTAAAGATAAACGTTGCTTTTTCTCAAGGCAGATACATAGTTGTAATACTGTGTGCCTGTGCATGTGCCCTTGTTTTTGGGTTGGATCGAGGACCAAAACAGTAGATTTTAGGTCCTCAGTAGAAGATTCAATAGATTTCTCCCGTCCTATCAAGATTAAGAATAGACAGTCTATTGGTACGGTTAGGGTTGAGGAAGAAAAAACAAAAGAATGCACAATGAGGTTCTCGGAATGAATGGAAATAAAGTTGTGTGTGCGTGTGTTTGTATATGTGTGTGTGAATGTGTGAATCATTGATCGTGGGTTGCCAGGAAGCATTCTCAACATGGAGCAAAATTTTTTAGCCATTACTACAGATCTTTAAAAAGTATTGTTTGTTGATAAAGCGCTGTGGGGAAAAAAAAAAAGAACACTGTGGAACATGAGTGGACAGGTTAGTTAGAATACACTTTCTTTCCTTGACACAAAGTGAAGAAATTTGTGCAGCAGATGTAATACAAAAATGTTACTTTTGCAAGTCAGTTGTGTCACTTGGAGGTATCATATGTACAAATGCCAGATGGGCTCAGTGGCAAAGAGGTAGGTGTAAACTCACTCTTATCCTGACATAGCAATTCTCATCACAATGCTGATGAAGCCAATTGTGAAAAACTGATCTGCCCGAGGCATTTATCCACTTCATGTTTTGTCCTCCATCTTTTCCATGACACGTTCATGTGCAGTCCCCAGAAAAGATATCATGTGTAGGTTTATGGGATTTCAATGAAGCACCTGTTAGCTGGTGGAATGAAGCCCACAGACTTTCGAAGTGTAGTGTAAAAAAAAAAACTTCCCTATTGAGATGGGGTTCTCGCAGAACTACAGAGATGTTATGGGAATGAGAATGATACGATATATGCTGACAACACAACGTGAGATAAGTTTGCCACCAAAGGTTATCAGTGATACCACTGCTATTAACGATATTATAATGTGTACTTTAGTCCGCCATTGGGTTCCATTTTCCTTTGTTTTCTAAAGTTCTCAGATCCTTCCTGGGAACGTCAAGTTCCAGTAGGTGCATATGGCCCCCTCCTCATTGTTGTAAACTTAACTGTGCAATGCAGGCTTGCCACCGCATTATCTGCCAACGACACTCTAAGTCGATACAAGGCAAAGCTGCAATCTACGTCAAATGTAGCCGGCGGCCCGTTGCACCGCTCCTCCGTAATATACCTTGTCTGAATGGTCACATCTTGTGAATTTGCTCAATTTCCAGTTTGTTGCTCCACTGATGCATTACGGTAAAAATTGATGATTTTGGGGATGTAGGATTCAATCGCCAACCAAGCGGATGAGATTACTACAGTCTGTGTGATTGATCATGCATCCGCTGCGTTAGGCCCTCGCAGTGAGTCTGTCGCAGCTACTTTGCCCTCCTTCTCAGAAACAAATAGCAAAAAAAAAAAAATTAAAAAAAAAATTAAAAAAAAAATGGTAAGAGAAAGGCAAAAAAAAGGAATGAAAATTGAAGAATCTGCATGTCTTAGGATTGCCAGTGAAATGCTATTTGTTATGAATGTAAAAGTTGTTAAAGGGATCCTACATAGCCATGTGAATCATCTGTGTTGTTGTTGTTGTTGTT
>VJOZ01040342.1:0-12534 GCA_009801055.1 Stichopus horrens | reverse complement strand
TTTTATGTTGTGAGGTTTCATGGTAAAAAATGGGCCATATGGGCTACTGTACAAAAAATGCAATATGCTCCCTTTTACTTCATAATTTACATTAACCTCTCCATCTGTGCAAGGAACCACAGTGCCCTTGGGGTCTTGTTGATTCCCTCTGAACTAACTTTTCTTTGTCTGAAAATGGTTATTGACCAACGACCTTTGTGGAAAATGGTGAGTAAGATTAATATGCTTATTTTCCCCAGCAGAATCATTATCTGAGATAACAGCTACTGTTCTGTCATCAAACAATGTGGATTTGGTTTCTCTTATACCTGAAATAAGCTGTGTTTTAGGCTTTTGACAGTGAAAAGGCTATTGCACAATATAGGTGACTATATTAATACAAGTCAGATAGATCAAGGAATTTTCTTCACTGATTCATTTCAATGGTCATATGAGTATATCCCTTGTTCCTGGAGAATGCAGCCCTGTAACTGAGCTACCACTGTTCAGACTGGAGAATTCTTGGTCTCCAATATTAATTTACATTGCATAGGTATCGGAAAATGATTAATGCCCATATCTGGTTCATTGAAAATGATCATTAATGGCTATATCTGGTAGCTGATAGCCTGTGGTTACTGCAGTATGTATATTGCAACTAGGAAAAAACTTCATGCTGGTCAAATAGTGTCAAGGAATCACAAATCCTTTTGGCTGTCTTGTTTAACATCAATGTAAGAGAATTGTCAAATTAACACAATATTTTTTACTATGAATGAAGGTTAATAATTGACAAATAGCAAGCCTAATGTGATTGGTCACATTTTATTTTTTTTGAATGAGACACATCTCGGAGGAAGTGATTCACATTATGGTGTACTCAGTTCTGATGCCCAATGTCTGGATGATAATACTTTTGCAATAGATAAATTTCTTGAACTCTTTGCTGTGTTAACATTTTTGTTTACCTTGTTGCTTGGACAAACTCAAATGCAAATGAAGAACCTATCATTTGGGATGAAGAACCTATCATTTGGGACAAGAGTGTATGACAAAGTGCGCATTGCACATAAATATTAAGCAACTGTTTGAAAATGAAATGACTCCAAGTCAATTTAGCTAAAAAAGTATATCCTTGTACATGCTGAATTGAAGCTGCTAAAAATCTTGTATTTCATACTACACTAGGACAAAAGATAAGTGTGATATATCTTGTTAGCAACCTCACTGCCTCCGGGCATTTTCATCACCTCATGGTGATTCTATACCTGTCAGGTTGAAAACAAAAACACTCTCAATTAGACACTGAATGCACAGGTTCCCTTCAGTTGTATTTCATATAAACGACAGGGAATCTTAGTTGTTATGCCCACAGGAAAAAGTGTGTAATTGGTAAGGAAAGGTTTTCTGATTATTCTGGCAAAACAGAAGTTTTAGGGACTTCGATTCATAATGTATGTCACAAATTTCATGTACGTGAAATGACAAAAACAAATGATTTGTTATGTATAAAAGTTATATTTCTTTTAATTTGTTTGGAATAATAATAAAACAAAAACTGAATACAATAAGTCCTTATATTTGCTTAACTCTTACCAAAGGGATTTCCCTAAACTTAGGAGTTTAGGGCATATATGTTAAATCTGACCAGCTATATATGTAACTAGTGGGGATTGACCTGATTTGATATACTTTTTCAGCAAGTTTTATTGGTTGCATCTACCATGATAAAATACCTCAGTGAAGACCATGCAGTCCCTGAGCTAATGTCTTGGTCAGTTGACACATAAATCATGTAATTGACGGTGACCCTCATAAGTCAGACTGGGAGATAAGAGAGCTATCGACTACATCAATCTGAAAGAACATTTACCCGATAAATCCTGGGGCCAGAAAAACACTTCAACCTCATATCAAAATTAAACACTGATTCCAGTAATTTAAGGATTGTGCTTGTTGAGACTTAGCGTTAGATGAGACGAATGTCTGGAGCTGAGAGAATGGGAATGATACTTCCTGCGATAGGTTGTAGCCTTAACTAAATCAACAGCTTGGCATAGAATCTATTATTCACATATATATCACTTCACATACTGATAGCAATGAAGGCAAGTAATGCAGTGTAAAGTTAGAATGATTGATTATGTATGGTATCAGCAGAGTATCAAGTCTTCAAAAATTTTTCTAGCGTAAAAGCGGCTGAACGAAGGGCCAAGGAGCTGAAGCTATGGATATCAACTTCTCCGCTAAGATTTATTCAGAAAAAAAAAGTTCTCATCTTATGCTCCTGCGGGCTCTCTGTGCAGTATTCATTTTGATTGTTTCTTTAATGGTTACAACATTCACCACAGTCATCTTGAAACTATAAATCATCCATCATCTAGAATAAACCATATTTTATACCAAAATTTGGATTTTAGACCAAGATTTGGACATCACCACAAACACTTCAAGGGAAGTAAGTGGCGTTGCAAACTACCAACTGTAACCATGCATGACAACTTATAATAATTACAATAAATTACTAGTAAGTTAAAGCACACCTATCAAAACAGGCCTCAAACTCTAATCAGACTTTGAAAATTGAGAATAATAAAATTGCTATTTTTGTCACTGTTGAGGTACCTACCTTATTTGGAAGAAAGTAGACCACAAATATATGGTTGTGACATTTTGTGGTATAAATTGAGACAGAGCAACATCGTTACTCCCATACAAAGTTTGATGGATATTGGTTTTGTTGCAGATGTATGATATGTAACACATTCTGCAGTGTGATGAAACACAGTCTATGCAACTTGCTAATAAACATGATTAGTACTAGTGTTTTCACTAAGGGTGTTTTCTGTGAACTTTATTGCATTTTCTCAGTATGTGGCAAGCCTCAGTCCAGCTGCTACCTAAAGTTCTCTGGATTAACAATTGATTCTTGAGGCAGGAAATACTTTTGTGAGGATTTCAAAGTCAACAAAATCGGTTGATGTAGCTGTTCATAGAGATCGATGGGTCCCGGAAATGGATTCACATAAAATGTCTTCATAGGGAAATCAATCTTGTTGGTAAACTTGTGAAGTCCGTCAACAGATGGCAACTGGCTTGCATGTTGAATGATAGGTGGTAACTTGAATTCTAAATGAGATAGAAGCAGAATGGAAGGGATAGTCAAGAAATTTGTATATTTAACACAACTAAAATAGTTACACGTTTTATCTGATGAGACACACCCAAATTATTGGACCAGAGATACCTACAGTTAGTAATATATATCTTCTGTGCTGCCATTGCTTTCATGTTTTCACATAAACAGAGTTGAGGCAATATGAAACACTATAGGCAAATAACTTGATATAAGCAAAAAGAGGTGAAGTTGTGATAGCTTATATCATTATGAGAATACACAACTCATATAAGCCTCTGAGTATGCATTGCAGTTACTTCACTACAATGTCTCACTGAGAGTGACTTCTGTATTGTACTAGTACATGATAACCTTGATACAATATTTCACAATACAAGCAGCTACATTACTACTTATTAAGCATTAAAAGTCAGATGTTGGGCCACTAGGGCACTTTCTGACTGAACTTGGCAGATCATATTTGACCGCAAATCTAACGTGATGTATGCCTACACTCCATTTGGAAGAAGTGCAAAAAGTTATCTAAACTGCTATCCTTTGAGCAATACCACAGAACGATGATGGGGGCTTTCCCAACAAATTGCATCCAAGATTGTTACAAGCTGAAGTGACAAAAATGACCCAAGGCGACAAGGTTGGTAACAAGATAAAACACACTTATCCCTTGTCTTAGTGTGGTGTGAAAAGCAGGATATTTAGCCACTTCAATTTAGCATGCTGTAAATCTTTCTCCATAAATATACTTTGAAACTATTCAAAAATAGAAAAGTATGTGTGAGCCAATTACTATGTATCAGAGTTCTTTGGCAAACATTGTGGTATCAGGAACACTTTTTGACATTACCTTTCTGATAGCTTGTCTCCCTGTGGGGTCTACACTGACTGGTATGGGTTTCACCAAGACGGACCAGGTTGGGCTTGCTGAGGAAAAGGAGAGAAATAAAGCTCAAGAAAGTAACAACAGTTCTAATAGATCTCAGGACTTATGATGACAAATAAACATGATGAAACTAAGAAAAGAAAAGCTCCTGACAATTTAATTTTGATGACAAAGTTGTTTTTTTTTAAGCATAATCAATGATACATGATGATTCTAATAATTGTTTTGACTGTGTATACCATTTTGTTTTTCAACCATTTTCATCAGATTCATTATCTCCCTATGTGGTCACACTTTTCCCATCTCTTTTTCTGGCTGCTTGACAAGCCTACAGAAAGTGTTCTTAGCCATGATCACAAGTGTCTATGATTTGATCTTCATTGCTGTGTGTTGCAAATATTTACAAGATAGAATGGATGTATCACAATAATGCAACTTTAGATTCAAGAATGATGAAATGCAAACATAAAGTCGAATAAACATACACAAAAAGTATACAAAGCATGACAAAAACAGGAATTAAACATTAGATGTGGTTGGTATGTGTATCACTTGGTAATCTGTAACCATAAAGTTTACCTTTCTGTAGCCTTCTTCTTTCTTTTCCTTTAATTGTTAGCATGCAAAGTAGGAAATTACATCAAATAATCAAAGCAGCTGATGGCAACTCAGTTGACATGGAAGAAAATTTGGAATATGCCAAATTTCATGTCTCATGTGACTATTAAATTTATGATTGAGTATTTGCTGACTTGCAATTACCCTGAACAGGTCCTCCCAGAATTACTATATTTTAAGTCAAACCAAATAAGTCTCTAGCAATCAGGTTAATCAAGTCTCTAAACCCATAATTTGGGTCTATGCATTGAAAAGTAGCATAATTTTTTACCCCCTTTCTCTATACACCATATGAAAGCCAATAGATAAATGGTCCTCTGCACTCCATTTGAGGATTACTAATGGCCTTGATATCAGTTTTTTTTTTTAATCTATGCCCCTGGGATGTCATCCTCGAGCACAACTTGTTAAATTGAGAAACCATCCTATGACTGAAAACACATCTGCTTCGATTGGCCAGAGCCATAGGCCTAATTTGTTGTGTTATTAGAGCAAATCTGTTTGTTCACTGGACATCCAAGATATTTTAGCCATACTCCATCACTTGCAAGAGAATTTGTGTGATAGACTGTGCAGTTGAGATAACTTATGATATCAACAATGTTATCAACAATGTTAGCTGGATAATCCATTCTCCCCTCATCAGGTAAAAATCCTTCTCAAGAATTTGTACAAACTTGTTACTTCCAGTCAATTAAATATAATACTATCAATAAGGATGAATGGCCACTGGATACTACTGAAAGCTGGGTTAAGGCAACCTGTTGGAATTCAAGCTGGTGCAGGTATGTACATGGAGGATTTGTTTGGGTTGAGCAATGGACAGTGACAATAGAGGGGAATTTCGTGGCAACATTAAACACCCTGGTAGACTATTGACTTGGTCGGGTAATGCACTGCCAATGTTTTTTGCACTGCCAATATTTTAATGCGATGGTCATCTCATGATGTTTTTGACCAAAAACAGAGAAATGGGGTAAATTTCTTCACTGGAGAAAAGATCAAAATGACGTTATCTTTTTAAACAATTGTGCAGATTACTACATCAACTGAAAGATAATATCAATGGAGCATGTAGACTTCTGAGACAAAATCGGCAATGTGACTCCTGTGTGGTGAAAACTCCAGCATACTGACAGGTGCTGAAAGCGTGGAGATTGGAAGAAATTTCTCCAGTGTCAATGTGAGGAGCATTGCACTTAGCCATATATTGATTTAATCTTATGGCCCTAAATTTCATTTTCAGCACAAATATAATACCCAGGAAACACCCTGTTTTTGTTATTGGCATCACAGACAAAAGAAATCTTTCATACACAGCAAAATTATGTCAGTAAGAAGGAAATAAAAGGGTATTTCTGGGCCAATAATGGGCCTCAATGCATACTGCATCTTTTCAATGTAACATTTAAAAGTCTACCTGGTCACTATAAAAGTCCTTGATATGTTGACTGCACCTTGTCATTACAACATACAACGACCCTTTACATATGCACTGTCGCTAGTCATGGATAGCATGCAAAAGTCCTTGTTAAACAGTACACTGTTACGTTTCAAATAACAGAGAGTAGTTAAGTAAGCACTGCAACAAAATCCATACACATGGGAAAGTGGGAAACCAATACATACTGAAATACTAGAAAGAGAAAAGCAACAAATCACTTTACTGAAAACTTTTAAACTTGAAATTAGAATTCTTTTGCTCAAGTTCATTCTGGGAGTAAATGTAACAAACTTTTTCAATATCATGAAAAATGTTAGCATGGGGTAAATGAAAATTCATCAAGAAGCCAGATTACTGACATGTATCGTGACTTGAAAAATGTCAGTTGCAACTTCACTTCATATGTAGACACCACAGAAGATCCAAATAGAGTGTTATGACCTACAGAACAGTATTCAAATGATTTGACTTGCCTCACTTTTTGAGTTTAAATCCAACGGAATTCCAAATGAAGTTGACTTACTGTAGTGTTTCTTACCGTTTCTTTGGGCACTGTTTCTTACCTTTATTTGGGGAATTACTCAGAGAAGGTGCAATTCTGTTCGTCTTACTATCAGTCATTCAGTGACCAAATATGGCCAGTATTGAGTATGTGTTTAGTAATAAGTTACTGAAACTTACACATGTTTACATCCAACTTGTTTTCTCCATCAATATGATAGGTGGCCTCTGGCCTGAGACTGCCTGCCGCATGATTGGCAGCGACTGCTTAATTAATCATTTGTTTCTCATAGTTTTTTTTTAATTATTACATCTTTGTATGTTGAATGTTCAATGGTGAGTACATCCCACTTTGTTCTTTCTGGTGCAAGTTAAGCCACATCATTCTTTTGTACAGATATAATATCAACTTAAGCTGAAACAGGAGGCTCCTATTTCTCCTGCATCTTCAATGCCCCTGTGACACATATTACACCTGTCACAGCAAACAACTCTACTAAAGTGAGAGAAGTCTTGCCCAAGTTTATTTTATCCCCTTTATGGGTTGCATTTTCCTGTAAAGTTCACCTAAATGTCACCCATGTAAATCACTGCTTGTCAAGCTGAAATTTCCTTCACAGGAAATTGCGAGCTAAAATGGATAAGTCAAAGGAAATCTGCTAACAGTACCATTTAGTGATGTTAGTGTTAGTAGTCACTGTGGATGTAAAATGATAAAATACCTCAACATTTCCTCAAAGAGTTCTCTGCATTTTGTTTAAAGGAAAAGACAAAGAGATCTCATATTTCTTTCATTTGGGAGACAGATTAAGTTACTTCAAACAGCAAAAGTACATACAGTTTTAAAATGTTTAATATGGCACAAAGCACCGGTGTGCTGCAATAATTAATAACATTACATACATTAGTATTCATGATCATATCACATTCATTACAACCCAATATTAATGATAATTTCCTTTTCAATTTTACCAATAAAGTAAAGATACAATGTCATAATTGTTATAATCTTTTCTGTAACTTTCAGGGTTTTTGAAATATTACACCTGATTAAGTGATGATATGATAAACACACCTTAGCTACACTTGATGAGAAACCAATCACTAGAGTAACCTCTAATGTGGATGTATCAAATGTATGAATCAGGACACATTGGTCTACAGAATGCTTCTGCAAAGTTAAAGCAATTTACACTATAGTTGCCATTAGTATCAAATATTCTCAATGCAAAAGTGTAATATCATTCAGATACAGTATCCTGAAACTTCAAGTTTGCTTCACATCTGGCAAGGTGCATAGTGGCTTACAGAGTCATCATTTAATGATAATGACAAATTTTTACTGAGGGAGGGGGGAGTTACGGAAATGTCAACAATGTTGCTGTTTTGACAAGATGAAATTCTTCCCTTTTTCTTCATTACTTAACAAAATCAAGGAAAAACTTGTGGAATCATTCAGAATATTAATATCTTTTATGCATTTCATGAGCCAATTCGAAATGCTTACAAAAAGTTGTTATTTCCTAAGATGACACTTAAAACATCTTGTAAAACTTATTGAACAAGAAAAAAGTTTTTGGCAATTAATGAGATTCATAGATTTACCTCGCTGTCTTAAATCCTGTCGATGACAATCCAGGGCTATTCAAGTAAATGCAAAAATATGAACTTCAGTCACCATTTCCATCATACCAAATAAAGACAAGTAAAGGAATCACAGCACTACCAATCTCAGAGTCAAGCAAATCACGGCCAACACACACATGTATTACATTACAAAAAGATACCTCAGTGAACAGCACACAGTGAAAAAGTTTAATGATGAAGAGAAAGTTTAATGATGAGAAAGTTTAAGAAATGATGGATGAAAAATAAAAACACTGCAATGAGTTCCAGACTTGTGATACCATCACAGAACAATGGACATTCAAAAGATTCTCAGCCAATATGTCATTTGGATGACGGATCAAAGCAATCAAATGATTCATAATGTTGGAGGAAAGTTTCGTAAGTTCCCACAAATTGTCCATCCATGACATCTGGATTTATTAACGGAGCAGAACTTGTGGGTGGAGAGATAGCTTGGTGGTCAGAGTGTCTGTCTTATAATATTTGGGTCCTGGGATTAAAGCCTGGTGGAACCACTTGGAAATTTCCTGGGGATTCAAATTTTGCTAGTACAGTAAAACTGTTAACAGTGATGCTGAGGTAGTGATTTGGGTTCCTGCTGTTCCAACTTCAAGTTGCTCGGTACAGCCAGTATGGTCTGCTGAGTTGGGTAAGTCCCCCACCACTTCCAGTCTATTGGAAAGTGGGTAAAATCCAGGGAACACACTCTCGTCCATCGGATGGGGATGTTAAATGGCACTCCCAGGTTTTGGTTTGCACCGTGGTTGTCTGGTTTCACCGCCACCGCATTTTCCAAAAGAGAAGATGAAGCTTGACGGTATTCATCCACAATCAAGATGGTGGAGGGAGATTGATGAGATCATACGGGCTTCCTGATCTTCAAACTTTCAAATTTAAAAGCTGCCCATTTATGGTGAAAATTAGTAGTACGGTGCAAGGAATGCTCCTCATGGAACAAGATGAAGTACAATGGTATGCACTACAAAGTGCACAAAACTTTACACAGAACACGTTAGTACCCATAAGCTGACAAAGCACTGCAGTGGATGATCAGGCATGTCGCAAAAGCTATACTTTGTGCAAGGCCCAAAAAATAAGGCTAGTGCACAGTACTGATCACTCACAAGCCAGTGAAAAGTCTGCTCGGAGATGAGTATGAGACTGCAAACCACATCACACAGAGAGACATTAGGAGCAGGCACTGTTCAAGGAGTCTGTTATAAGACACTGGGGTGATCACATAGGGTCAATGCCTCCTCTCAAAGGCAACCCCAGACAAGAAACAAGACACTCCACTTATGATTCAGAGTAAAAGAAAAATTACAGTAAAAGAAAAATTAAATAAGTTTTACTGGCAGTGAGATTTCACACCCAAGACTCATCATTATACAGACTTTCTCAAAAGGGATGCAGTACCAGTGATTAGACAACTGGCCCTGGGAGACAGATCACAGTTATTTCATCCCGTAGAGAAGCATAGTTCTCTGAAGTTTCAAATGCCAGAATACAACTGATAGTAAATTAAGATGAAACACTTCACGCAGAGAGTCACCACAAGACGAAAGGGACAAGACACACAGTATATGACATGTCCATGACAACAAGAGATGAATTCTCACACCATATCCATAGCAATCACTGAGACTGTCATTTAATGACATTGTTTGGTGCAGTACATGTATCAACCAGGCTGACACACTCAGGACTCCTTTAAATGGGCAGTCATATCGGAATAAGGGATGGGAAAGCAACGTGTGTATCTATGCCTAGATGCCTAGCTGGTAAAAAGGTACTCTTGGTTTTTTTTTCTTCTCACCTATAATAATTTTAGATCAATTACCAGGTGATACATTCTAAAGGTTATGTGTAACAGTTGCTCTTCCATGGTATTCTAACTATTTGAAGTATTTATTTTTAATGATGACTTTACTATACAGTAAACTCAAAAATAAAATACAAAGGGTGTACCAGTGCTTCGGTGTGTAGCTAACTGATTTCTTGGCATTTAAGAATCATCACACTGAAGCTGGGCATATTACTCAGTGGGCCCTTCAAGGATGAAGACAACAAGCATTTACTGCAGAGTCATTATGATTCTAATATTTTAACATGTTTTCATGTCAAGTTAAGTATCCCAGCATGTACTCTCTGATATTACCTTTTCTGGTCATCAAACTGCAGCTCTCTTTGTTGGGAAAAAAATGAAAATGACAACAAAACCATTAACAGAAATAACATAAGATATCTGTCTGTATGTAACACATGTCACAAGGAAGCATCGTATTCTACCCAGCTCAAGACATAATGCAGATGGCAAGAAACTGGCCTTTAAAACGTTTTACAATCAGAAATGCATCAAGAGACAGGGTAAGTAAAAACAGACATCTTTCATTGTTGGAGATTTTAAAGTGATTCTTCATCAGCCAGAGGTTTATATTTTTATATGGCAAACAATCAATGTTTGGATAATTTGGCTGGTCATCATCATGATCTATTCTGGCAACTGACACATAAAACATTAAACATCAGAGTGCAGCATATGTTATGATTACTTAAAGTATAATCATCCTGGATTTGGTGGAAATACAAATGCTCCATTTAATTCTGCAAATCCTTGCTGGCAAGTTTCAAAAGGAGAAAGGTTTCTTTCTCATTAAGTTTCTTTCCACGTTGCACCACGTATGTTCACGCAAAGAACAGAAAGTATAAAAATGTGTGATTTATTATTCCTGAGTAGCAAGTGCAAACACTCTCACTTAGTGAGTACTTACGGAGTAATGTGTTCTATCAAGTTTTATGGGACGATCCTTAATCCTAACATATGCTAAGAGATGTAAGCAATGTACATGGCAGATGAAACGGTGGATGACTTAAGTATTTGATCAGAGTTACATAAACGATTATTAACAATTTGATGAACAGACTCATTTACCAACTTTAACTAAGCGTGGAGATTGACAAGCACGGATACACTGATTCTACAGAGATTCAGTACGTATCGAATGTGTAACATTAACATTTCTTGAATGAAAGGTTAATAAACGCTGGACCGTGTTTTAACTGCAAGGTAACACACGACTGGAGACTAACGCAATCGACGCATGCGGGTGTAGCCAGGGTGCACTGAAAGTATTAACCCTCAAGAGTGCGTTAAGTCTGAAATTCATTAACCTTGTCCATAAATACAAAACAAAATTTTGATGAAAAAGCTTTAAATGAGAGAAAATATGGGTTTGTAAATGACTGAAACTTTCTTGAAAAGAAACCCCAAGAAAAGCTAAACAAGATTCACAACATGTCAACAATGTTTGTGCGTGATAGACAAAGCACCAACGTTGTTTTGTGTGTAGGTAGCAGGCGACAAAACACTGAAGATATAAGTTTTTATTGTATTCATCCGCCAGTGATTTTACTCTAAAATTGACTGTGTTTTATCCAAAGGATAATGCACAATCACCTGACTGAAATGGGCCAGTAGGAGTTGAGGATTCTTCCCAAGTATGTATGAATTACTTTCAACACACGTCAAATCAGTTGATGCTTATATTGCACTGACTAGTGCAGCAGCATCCATGATCAATCAACTATAAAACATTTGCTTCATTTCTCACTCAAACCACTAACTTGCTTTTTACCTTGAATATGAAAATCTAGACTCCAAGTCATCATCAAAGCTTTCTCTGGTAGAGGAAAAAAAAAATCATGATAAAATAAACAATGTGCTTTACTCTACCACAGACAAATAGACAGGCAGATAGACAGACAAATATACAGAGAGACAAATAGACAATACAGACAGAAAGAAAATATATACTGCGACAGACATTTCAAAACTGCTACATAAACATTACAAAGTGAAAAAGCATACTACAAAGTAAAAATTTTGGCTTCACTGAGCAGGATTCATCATGGAAAATTGGAAGTTGATATGTGATTCTTACTGCATAAAATAACCAAATCATGCATAGTGACAGCACTCATGAAAAGATGGCCATTAGGCCTTCAGCTTTACAGATGGAAGAAAAAAGAATGAAAGATATTTTAAGTGTACAAATGCTATGCTGTANNGTTGTAGGAGAGTGCTTGCATAAAACATACAATGTGCTGTACAGTAAGAGTGAAAGTACAATATGCTAACTTGTATGAGATTTCAAGTGTAAATATACAATGTATTATGCTGAACTATTACGTTTGTGTAAGCATACAATGTACTGTGTTGTGTGAGAGTGCTATAAACTTAACATTTGCTATGCAGTAAGAGTGAATTTACTATGTGCTGTGGTGTATGAGAGTGTAAGTGAAAAAATACAGTGTATTATGCTGCATGAGATGTATGAGAGTGCT
>VJOZ01040306.1:288-19054 GCA_009801055.1 Stichopus horrens | reverse complement strand
AATCAACTTAAGGTGAATTTTTTCTGTCAAACCCTGATTTCCCCTTTAAGCTAAAATGTTAAAGTAGCTTAATCACTGTTTTTCAACAGCTATTGGTTTATTCAGCAGCAGCAGTCACCAATTCTGGCTCATGTTAATTGTAGAGCTTTTCACAAACTAAGCTGTTATTAGTTGTAAAGTTTCCCATAAGCTTAGCTGATATTAGTCATAAAGATTTCCACAATGCTAAGCTTTCAGCGCATTTAGGCCAGTCTTACTGTTAACTCATGAGCCACATATATCTAAACTTTCACAGTAGACCGGTTGTACGCCATATCGGTATTTGCTGGCTTGGATGTTGTTTGACTATTGCATGGAGGAAAAGTAAAAGAATTGGTGATACTAGAAGACAATCGTGGCATGTCTGAAGTAATCGTGAAATATAAACAAAAAAATCTATGAATGTCGTGGAAATATTAGGTGAAATCATTGACATTCTGTTTAAAAAGCAACTGCTGCTGCTGCTGCTGACATTTTACTAGTGTCCTATAGGACATACATCTATGTGCCTACTGACACATAAGCAAAATGTGAGGATAAAAACGGTCACAGTCAATTTATAACACCAGTTGTCTGTTTTGAAATATGTCGAAAGCTTACAAATCTCTTCATGTATACTTGTACTGATTTCATTTTGTGGAAGAGATCTTTTGCTCAGCTTAATCAAATTTCAATGCCTTGACGATAATAGCTTAATTTCTCATTGTTTGGAATATTGTTTTTTTTACAATATTATAAAAATTTTTTGAACATTGTTTTTTTTGCCATGAGTAAGGTGGCAAGTGGCTGCCAGCTGTAGCTTTAGAACTGGCATCAAAAGCAATTTGTTGGACTACCAGCTGGCACACAATTCAATGAAATGTAAGAGAAAAGGCTGAAAATTTAATTCAAATATATATCACTGAAATATAAAACAACACTTGTTTTTATTTCGTCATTTGATGTAAAACAAGACATTCAGCCATGGTCTCAAACCTTTACTATTATCGTAAGCAAACATTCTCCACCCCCTTCCCCGGATGGCATTCAAAGTACATCCACCACTAAAAATACTCTGGCTGCTGAAACCCTACCTGTTGGTGCTGAACACCAGTGGCATAGTTTCCAGACATGATGGTCTCTTTGAGGGAATTTTAAGAACAAAAGGAAAAGGGTAGGTGTATTTAGATATCTCTTATTCATGTAGCACAACCTCTGGGAGCCATTACCAGCCCCGCACAGGCACCCCTCAAAATGGCACCCCTCAAAACAGTCCCCCTAGTTGGTGTTACTTTACATGATGGTAAAAGACCTGGGGGGATATTTGTCTGGTAAATATTAGTGTGGTATCATTAAAGGGGTTTGTTGTTGCAATGGTTGCAAAGATGAAATAAATTGGTATTAAGGCAATGGCGGTGAATTTTTCCATCACATGTCCAATAGCTACGAAAGATTTTGTGCCCATTGTGAAGTGAACTTGATCACATCCACTTTTCACAATATTTTAAGGGGCTTTTGTAATGCAAGCAAAGCATCTTAGAGCGGTTTCTAAACTGAAAACCATTCTCAAACAACACTGCACTGGAGCAAAGCAAAGCGTCTGGAGTGATTTGATTGCATCCTGTTTTGTGTAATGTTGACCCATTGAAATCACTCGAAACGCTCAGCAAACAGACTTTTCGTAACTATGAGCATTTGCTATTTACTGGATCTGGAAAAACAAAAAGCTCCATTGCTCGCTTATATTCCCTGGTAAAAATGGAAAACCAACCACCGTCCAAACGGTTGAAGCACTGGAATACCAACGCTTGAACCACTTTTGATATAAAAGCCCCTTAGTGTTGCTGCTGCTGTTGGTCACTAAAAATGTGAAATTGACAGGGCTCCAAAAACACATGAATAGATAAGCAGAAGAAAAGATATGATGGGGACATGTCCCAGGTGGCAATTTTATTCTCCTCGTGACAAAGAGTGGCTTTGTCCATTATCAATGCTTCCATGGGTCAGTCATAAGAAAAAACAAAAGATGGATGACCCACATAAATATAGAAGCTTTACATAATTTACAATATCAAAATATTAGCTTAAAAATATAGTTAACCTAGAAATGATGTCCTAATGCTTTTAAACAGTATCAAAATGTTCTTTTTTTTTTACCAAATATACATTCACAAATTTCCTTCTGTAAAATATGACAAGACACTTCCCAGTTACAGACAAATGTGAAAAAAAAAAAAGATTTGTGAAGTGAGGGAAATAGTGCTTTCCATTAGCTGTGTAACAAAGGTGGACAAGAACAGATTTAAGGATGTGACATTTTAACTAAAAAATTGCTAGAAAATAAATAAAAATGAATATTTATAACTTAAATTTAATTTCAAAGTGAGATTTGTAAGTTTCAAATGCATGGTTTCCATACAAAAAATTGGAAAGAATTTATACCAATTTTAAGGCAAAAATGAAGGTGAAGTTGACAATGAACTTGATAGTATCTACCTCTATCATATTACACACCTCATGAACCCCTACTGTACATTAACTTTTAATGGACATTGGCTCTTCGGTTCCCATAGTTAAAATTTCAAGTATTTCATAAGTAAACAGATCAATGCACGCATGTCAATATTTGCTACATATTTCAAGTTGGTTTTGTGAATACAGATAATAAAACTATCATCTTCTGACACCAGGCTATTGAAATGAATTTTCAGGGATGGGACTTCTCACTTTAAGCATTTTTTTCTCCTTTTCTTATGGGCATATTTTTTTTTATTTTCATATTGGTGCCAAGTTGCCTATGGCATCCCAGTGTGGGTAAAAAGCCAATTTTAATTCAACTAATGTTTCTTAGCTGAATTTCCAGATTTTTGAGGGTTACAGTTGTTGAGATGCAATGTCCTTAAAATCTTAGAACAGGTTGCTCTCATTTAGTAAAACCAAAGATTGTAGCCTGGGGAAAATAGGACACTGGGCCTTAAAAGTGTTACTGAAGTTCAGCTCTGTGAGGAAGGATGCCATCACTTGTCTGGCAGATAAAACTTTTGCCAGTTGTACAAGTTCTACGGCAGCAAACAAATCGAAGGTGTTGTGTTGTGCAATTAATTGCAGTAGCGTGCCTGTTTAACTCATTTAAAAGTTTCCAAAAGACAAACAAATGTAATGCATTAATGTGGATTTCCTCCAATAGATTGCACATAAAATTTACATGATTTTCCTACAAACAGAATGACTGCTCAGTTCCCCATCGGCTCTGTGACGTTACTTCTGTAACATCGTGTCCTGTTTAAAAACAAGCGACATTCCTGTCTTACCCTCTCTATAATCTTTGGTAAAATTTAACATCAGAACCGAGAGGACCGATGTATCGGGGTACATCAAAAGTCTCAGGATTATATAAATTATGAGAATTACACTCTTCTAACTTTACCAGTCCACAATTTTCAATTTTGCAATACAATCACATCTCAAGAAGACTATTCCTGCAGGACAAAATATGATGTGGTGACCAGAAAATGCTGTGAACATTGGCTGTCTAGTGTAGCCATGACAACTTTCTGACATCACTGAAATAATCAGGGTTTTTGAATTTGCCCTCATGAGTAAGGCATAAACATGTATGACATCACATAGGGACTGGACTGTATGCTTTCCTTCTTGGCCTCACATATATTCAGGACACATTCTTACGTATCTTTCACACTGGCCCTCAAATATTTGCTACAATTACTCAAAAAGCCACTGTCCAGGGTTTGGCAACCTCTGGCCTTTTCCTAGGTCAATTCAGACAAAGGTTGCAGTCAAAATGAACACATTTGGCTCTATCCACAAAGAAAATATCTTTAATCATCTTTCAGTCTTTCAAAGATGGCTTCATCTCCTCAGAACATTACCAATAAAATGAGTTTTGGGAAGAAACATCATTTTGAATTTTCGAAAGTTTGGGTGAACAAATTATTCTTGTGTAAGAAACAATTGCACTTTTATCTGTGAGAAACTCATTTCTCAATAAGAAGACTACCACCTGCTTTTATTGTGAATAACCTTATCGTTCTGAGGCCATAAATTTTGGCTTTAATAAGTAGGATCTTCCTTTTTCTGCTTTTTTCTTCTGTAAAACAAACAAATTTTCCTTTAATGGCTCCATGAGTATAAAGTGTCAACACTGAAGCAACACAATAGAGGGTTGAAAATATGTGAAAGGTGACCAGTCTTGGATTACATTTCAGGGTCTGACATGGACAACCTCTGAGGAGCAGCAACCAAAGCATTTGTGACCTTTGATAAAATGTGAGAGCTTAATTTCATTTTCACAGGTTTCTAAACTGTTCTGACTATGACAGAATGGTTTTATGGATAAAAGGTGCACACTCAGAGGCAGGCAGATAATGGGAGGGTGAACAGGAACCAAGGCATTGAGATGGTATACCAAAGCATACTGTAGAAAAGGCAAGTTGTTCTAAGTTACAATTAAAATACTGTATGCTGTAAAGAATGACAGTTGTTCCTTATGATTTGACGTCAAAGGTTGGAATTTGCCCTTATTCATGATGCATAAAGTAAACAAAAAAAAAACTTCTACCATCTTCTAAAACTTCTACTCTCCGTACGTAAAAGAAGGATATGGATACCATTAATACATTTCAACATACATTTTTCAGCAATGGCAGCACTGCTTTGATTTCCATCTTGGACGGAATTGGAGGACAAACACGGGGAGGGGTAGCTCACGGACAGGTGGACAAATGGGCTGCCAAAAGAGGGCAGCACAAATACGAGTTCACCTTTTGGGAAGCCCTGGGATTAGCTGAAGTAGGAGCATTTCGAAATCAGCGTCTACTTGACAAGAAAACTTTTCCAGGATAGGGTGGTAACTTTAGACCAAATGCAGCCAAATTTTGAACCTTTCCTCTGCTGATTAAACTTTTGTGTATATCCTGCCCTGACCCCTCTCTCCACGTCTGGCCACCTAACACACACTTTTCTGCACATAAAGGGTAACCATTGTATAGGAGAGCAAATTTGGGCAAATAAGCTAGATAAGATTGACCTAGCCAGTGGTGTAACTAAATCTCACGTTTAAAATTGATGAGACACAAAAATGCACGTAGTATGAATGCTTACAGTGCATTATGTGAGCTAGAAGTAATGCGTGCATAGATAAAACATAAACAGTATATGGTGTGTTTAGCAAACTGTGACTCATACCTTTAAGTGGCACAAACTGCGACTGTGTGTTTCTTCATCTGATACTGACATCAACCATCCGTGACACAAGAAATGCCTGGTTTCTTGTGTCGGTCTAAAATATGATGGTTTTATTTTCCCTCATGTTTATCTCTGGTGAAAAATTTTACTCATTATTTTTGACACTGTTTGCTGCAGATTATCCATTCTGAGCCTCTCCGTCTTCTTGTTTATATTCCTCTCCAACAACTGGAACACAGTCTCGAAATTTAAAGACTTTGAAGAGGTAGTTTTGTTGATATCAGCATGCTAAATCTGGGGCCAAGACAGGAAACCATCATCAATAAAACAGTTAATGTATTGCTACATTACCTCGCATGCCTGTCTCGTTGAAAAGAGATGTCCCGTAAATTGATACGTCACTCCTAAAGTATTTCGGCAATGCAAGCAGCATCCCCTTCAGGGAACAGGGTGCCTGCTCAAGTCCTAATTACAATATCCTGAGACAGAGATTACAAGATATGGCCAATTTTGCAGCTAGCAGTGACTGCTGTATGTGTATGCTAGATGATCATTGGAGATCAGAGGGACTCCTTGCAATGTCCTCTGAAACTGAAAATAAAATGGTGCGGCTTAGCAGTTGCTGTACCAACAAATGCGCAGTAAAGTGGTGTCTATCTGCAATGACCGACCTATGGGAAGGGGATCCCGAATGTCGACGAGGTCAACCTAGAAGTCTACCATCTACTTCAAAGATTCAAGTCAGTTTAACTCCTGTTATAAACACTGCTTTTATCAGTACATGAATGTCAGATGATATGACTGTTGTAAAATCAGTGTTTTCAAGGAAAAACCCGGGTGCCTGCCCGGTTCCACAATTACCATCCCGTTCCTTCTGTGTGAATCACCAAGGGATGTTTCCAAGCTTTCAACATATAGGATATATAAGATAATATGGCAAAGACATCCAATGAGAGGTAAGTGCATATACCCCTCTACAATGACTGTGAGTTAAGGAACTGTCAAAATGACAATTTACGTTGACCCTTCGTTTTCCTGAGGTACCTCTTGCAATAAGTTCGGGTCCACATTAATGCACGGTCCAGATTTTAGGGACCAATGAAAACATTATTTAAAGTAACTTAGACTCTGCCATGACTAAACTGACCAGTAAAAGCCACAATCGCCTCAATTTAACGTTCCTACAATCTGAAGTCAGTCGATCCAACAATACTGCGATACCTCTAGTATCTTCTGAACAACCCAATTGAGAGAGGATAAGAGCAACCATTTTCTTTAAAAACTTTTCATCTGTGGCAGTGGAGCCACAATAGTAGCACAAGATTTGTCACAGTTAAGCTACTACGTCTCTG
The DNA here is from genome assembly GCA_009801055.1 of Stichopus horrens. Lineage (NCBI taxonomy): Eukaryota > Metazoa > Echinodermata > Holothuroidea > Aspidochirotida > Stichopodidae > Stichopus > Stichopus horrens. The sequence continues at coordinate 12,479 of VJOZ01040306.1, read as the reverse complement.
CTTCAAGGGTACGTCTGGTCTGCAATGCCGTCCGAAAAAATTTCTGACAAAACAATATGTTACTCACAAACAAGTCTTGATCATTTAACAAATTCATTTCCAAAGTTAGGAAGGATTACATGATTGAAAATACTCGTCAACACATCGCCGTGGTTACCAGTCTGGCAAGAAACCTGATATCGTCTTCCTTCCCCCTCTCTCACATTCTCCTGGGGTCAGTTTTCTTCTGTATCACTACTGTTTTCGCCCTGTTCCTGCCTCTGGACATTCCGGTCTGTTCTGTACAGGTCCATATATTTCTTAACCTTAACCCTCATAAAGTCTGGAATCTTGAATGCCTTCAGGTCCCCGAGTTGTAAACTTGATCTTTGGTAAATAGGGAGGAAGTATGAAGAAATAATTCAGACTAGTCTGCGCACTGGGTATTTCCTAATATGGGCACAGTTCTGAAATTGCTTACTGGACACAATAGTTTCACTAACGTACATTACACGTCAGAAAAAATTCAGCAGGTATGACTGTTACTAAATTAACACTTGAGAACGCATATCAGTGTGTAACGATACATGGTGTGAAGGGTGCTACATTAATGTGAAAAGGCAAAATGTCATATCATGACTTCACAACAACCTCGCAGCCTTAAAGAGAAGTTACGTTTTGGGTACGTGGGTAAACAAACGACTGTCAATGACTGGTACGTGGGTCTGACATTTGGACCAGGTGCAAACTCGTGTTCAAAATGTCAGAAATTCTTAGCAAATAAGATTAGACATCATACACCTCTACCTACACAGCTGTGTTTGTACCGAAAATATAAATACCAATGGCTAGTATCTGGCTAAATGTGAAAATGGTTATTCTACAGGCTATAATCAAGAAGCTGTAGAGAGTCCTTGAAGTGGCAAGTAATGAAGAAGTTCAGATGGAGTGAGAATAGGGGGAAGGGGGTAAGGTTTGTTAGGTATCAAAATCCCAAAACCATTCTCCTCCAATACAGTCATTGATATTGCAACCTTCATTTCATTGCCCGTCTGCGACTTGGTCTCATAGGTGTAAAGCTATGAAAGCTACATGCAATCTAATGACAAAAGACAGAGGGGCAAAGCTGCACATGGAGCAAATTTGTCTGGACTGAAACTAAATTCGGACAAGGTGAGAACCAGGACTCACTTGTATTCGTCTGTCTCCGCTAGGTCTAATACATCTTCCAATAATAACATGTAGGCTTTACCACCAGTGGCAGGCATGAGGTGATTATCAAACAGCCATTGCTTGTCATCTTGATCGCCAGAATACTGTAAACAGATAGAAAAAAAAACATTCTAAGGCAGATGTAAACCTCTAACAGAGAGCCCATTCTTTCGCATGACATGGGCAGATGAGCATATTGTTTTGCTGTACTGTCCTCAAAGGTTAAGAAAAGATTAATCAATTATTTTTCTCAATGAGTTGTTTGATGCTAATTCCTCCATTTTAAACTCAATTAAAAACATTCATTGTTGCTCGAGCTCTCCGCTTCACATGCTACCTAGGGATAGGGTGGCAGAGCCTCCCAAATTGTTGGTACTGCAAATTCTAAAGCATGGAGAGGTAGTGAACAGCCTCATGTCTAATTTATGAAAATCAATGGCAGATGACTTTGCAATCAAGAAATGTTTACAAGTTATTTGCATATTTAGTGAGGCCAAGAGAGTAGGTCTATACAGTCATGTTTCAATAAATAATGGCAGAGCACGTTTAACATTCAGAAACATTTCATAATGTATACAATGCATCCATTGTGCCACTGAGCAATGACTAAAAGACAGTCAAAGCGACACGTCCATGATCTTTTCGTCAGTCCATCAGAAGAAGGCGAACACACATTTAGTACGTACAGTTCAAATTTTGGACAGCACATTATCCAAGCAAAGTCGTCAACCAAGGAGCAAACGTTACTGCAGTGAAGCCTGGAATGCTATTGTTGATTGTCCTGTCTACATTGACATTTGACTACATACGTGAAACAAAAAAAGCTTTACAGTCACGATCAAAGATTTGTGAAACTTGTTTGAGAAATACTAACCTTAAACATTTCAGGATGTTTTATATATATTCTTCCTCTTGTGGCACCCAATCCAAGGGCTCTGAAAGACGAAACAAACATTGACATAGCATTAATGTTGTATCAAACAAAACTAGAGCACCAACGGTTCAGAAGCTCATACCTTCAACCAAGTGTCTGTAGGTTATGTGAAATCCCAGAACACCCAAACTTACTGAACACCCTGTAGGGTTCACTGACAGAGAAACATCATAACAAACTATCGACATTGTACAACAGAATTTGTAGGAGGAAATACTTTTTACAGAATTTCATAAAATGGGACAGAGCACAGGGACCTTAGACCAAACCTACCGCAAACCATAAATAGATCATTAGCTGAGCATTATTAAGACAGGCTGCCAACTCTGTGTAACATTAATCCCTGGAAAGTGTTTAGCGTTTGCAGTCTTTCCCCAAGATGGACCCTAGGGTCCATTTTGGGTCTTGGGTCCAAAATTCTTGAACACTTGAAAGTACTGTACCACTAAGAGAATATCATGATGACATAACATCAACATTGCACAAGAGACATTAAAGAAGAAAAGCAGATTGCAGACTTTCATTAAAAAGGGGCCAAAGGGCCTCTATGGGACATCGGACCGAAATTTCGGAACATACCAAATGGTCTACCACCCAAGGAACATTGCCTAATTGAAAAAATGTAATAGTCCAATTGCCTAACACTGCCTAATTTTCAAACAAATCCATGAAAGCATGTAGGAGGAGAAGCGTTTTGAACAATTGTGCAAAGATAGAAGGATAGAGGGAGGCACATAATCACAATAGCTCACACCAGCATGCAGGTGTAAGCCAAAAACTACAGTGGATGACATGTCTTGACTTCAAAGTAGTCACAACACTAACACTATTACGTGAGGGTTCATGGTTCTTTGTTACATAACAAAATGGAATCAATTTTGAATTCTTGAAATATTTTAGCACACCCACATGAAGTATGTTAAAAAACATTTACAATTTACCTTAATGATGCAAAAGTTTATGGTGGTTAAGAATATATCGTGCAAAATGTTAAAGCCATGAACAGGCTAGTTAATGAGCTAAGATGGTTGAACGAGAGCAATCCAAATCCTGAAGTTGTTGTAAAAAGAAAAAAAACTGAGTGTGTTGCAAGATACATGCATATTCATCAGGAAGATTTTACTCAATGGCAGTTGTACTCTAAATGTATGCCTAATTGTCATGTCGCCCTCTCTGGACTATATGTTTGCTATTCATGTAATTGCTAGGAACATCTTGAACAGCCCCTCGGACAATTTCCTTCACTAAGAACCACACTCTACACCACCCACAAATACCATGCGTCAAAGCACTTAAACTAACAATACAGACAGTTTCTACAATATATTTGCTACAAACATGAAAAAACATGCTGTTCACACTACTCATACTGACAAGTGGGAAGCAGGACAAGAAAGCACTCGGTGGTTGCAAACACATGCATATTCATGTAGCCGACTTACTTGTTGGCTCTTGCACCCATAACGAAACGCGATTCACCCGTAATCCTCTCTGGATCCCACTTTGGTCCTTCTCTTTTGACTGCTTCCAATTTGACCTTAGCTTTAATGTTCGAACCTATCGTTGTTGGAATGTCTGTGGTGTAATCGCTGTGGTGAGGGGGCGCTTTCCCTTTTCTCTGAGTGGGTACAGATAAGCAGACACAAACAACATGAGCACCAATGATCTGCTGTGACAGTTGAAATGATACTTTAATGCATAAAGGTTATGTGGAACAGTCCAAATTAATAAACAATATTAACATCAATTCACAAAATGTGGGACGGTTTCAGCTAGTGAAAAGGGGTCACATTTACCAAGAGGGTAGGGTCCTGGGCAACAACTCCCCTTTGCCTATTGCTTGACACAGGACTACAGTGTCAAAAGTCACAAAAGGAGGGCAAAATTTGTGGGTACCACTACCAGTCTTGAAGAAGAGATATCTTTACACTTTTACATAGGACCAATATCCCATACATGCAGTGACTGTTGTTCTTAAGATTTCAACGAATATACCCCATAACATCAGAGACGGTGTGGGGTAAATCTTGTTTCAGATCTATTTCAGATCCACGTTCACTGATCTGTGCATTGAAGCTATATTCTGCTCACATTACGTGAGAAACCAATTAGACTGAGTATCTATTTACCATAGAAGTTCTGCCAGCAGACAGCTTACATGACTTTCTTCATTTAGCTCTGTTGCCATGGCATAAAGATGCCAGATATTCAAAAAAGGAGATCTGGTACTGTCAATCTATTACTCAGAGGGGAAGTTGAGGGTATCAGTTTTTAAAGCACTGTGCTTTGTTTCCCACCTAAGGCAATAAAGGTGTAATCAGGCAGATATAGAGCCTGCCAGAAGTTTTAAGAATGAAAGTCTCATGATGTACACTATCTGGCAAGTTAGAACCTACACTGAATCAAAGATCACGATAACCCAGTGTCAACAAAGAAACCATAATAGTTTTACCACTTGTAACCATGTGCCATCTCACCGGTAAAATTTGTGTCGAGTTTGACCTTTGGTAGAAAAATAAAAACATTCTCCCACATTCTCCCAAGAGCTCATGCAGCACCAGTCAAACCGAGTCTCAGTCAGCCACCTTCACAGGCAAGGATCCCTGATCATATTTCACTTTTTACTAAAGTGAGTACCAGAAACTATGATCTGAAACACCATTTCTAGGGTCACTGACTTCATGAAGCTGCTCCCCTGGTTCTCTACCAGCGCTTACCTTTCTGGTCTGAATCGTTGGAGCCGGTCTCATGGAAAACACAGATGCCTCGTTATCATTCTCCAGTTTCTGCCTCTGTAATGTGTATGAATCACAAATGTTCTTTAGAGAAAGTAAGCATAAATGTCTCACTAATCACAGCCATCATCCAACACTGAAGGCAATGCAATGATTGACTCCTACATTTTCTCCATAATGACGTACATTTTCACCATCTGAAATTGGAAACTAGATGGAAATGCCCATACATGGTTATTATCGAGAGTTATTTCTTGCACTGTTGGAACATGCCATGCAGTTGTTTGGAGTGGCGATGTACAGTAACTCCATAATCGAGTTGGTCTGACATCGCAGCTCTAGTATTACCAGACTTAAATGTCACAGGTATATGTTGAAGAGATTTCAGGACAGAGACGATGGGGATGTCAAGAGTAAGGGGAAGGGGTAACAAAGAGTCAGAAAGCAACAGGCTATGCTCCCAGCTATGACCTTCAGAATATGCGAACATGGCAAGACATGCCAACTGAACTCTGCTATTTCTGCACAAGTTCTAGTATCTTACGTTACCCTCACAAGTTACAGAAAACAATGTAATGGTGACAATAAGTACAATAATTACACAATGGATACAGAGCAATCCCTTCACCTCTGGTATTATCAAGTAATATTTCTTCTTGAAATTTACACCAATTTATGCTTATTTTGTCTTTCAAATCTGCATGATTTAAGGTAATAAAAATTTGAGTACTTTCCCACACATTGTAAACTCTACAGTATATCTACAGCACAGTGTACCACAATGAGTGTCCTGTACATTTCACAGATTCTGCAACTGCGTGGCATATCATAGAGAAAACTTTTAACCTTCTCAGCTGGTCCATCTCCGCTCTCCTGCCATTCCCAGCCTTTCTCTGGAGCATGGTGACTCTCCGGGTACTTCTCCGCGTGGAACTTTTCGTGGCTGTGTTTATGGTGGACATTTCGAGTCCTTCTTGGTTGTGAGGTAAAAATTTCTTTGGCCTGAAAGAGGTAAATGTATAAGAAGTCTGAAGATTGTCATCCTTGCCAAAGATTATCTTTACCGATGTTTATGTCTTGTTAGTTTTTCCACTTCCATCTTCTTTCGCTTTCTTACTAGCTTTGTATTACATTCACACTCAATAAATTTCATCCCAAAGGTTTAATGTCAGATTTAGTCTCACTACCTGTCTGCGCAGTGGAAACAACAGCCCCTTGGAATTACTGGACAAAACATTTTGGTAAATGTCAAGTATGCACATAGGTAATTGGGATTTAATGTAAACAGCGTATATTTTCCGGCTCACTTTACACTAATCGACATGCTAGGTTACATAACAGCATTCACATCACTGCAAATGATAGCACAGCTAGAGCCGGCTCTAAAACAAAGTGGAGAAACAATTAAATAAACAAAAAAAAAACATCTGCCAGTACATTGTGAGATAAAGATCATGAGTCTGCTTGTGACTGGATTGACTAGGCTAGGGGTACCATTGGAGTGATGTCGGCCTACACATATACCTAGTACATATTTCAATCACATTTAGCAAAGGTACCACTGATGCGAGAAAACAAATGACCTTCACAAAACTGGAAACAGTTCTTGCACTGAGAGATGGAAAATGCAGGCATTAAAATGAATGTACAGTACACTTTCATGAGGCATTTGTGAAGAATATATTACAATTGGAGCTTTCTGATATAGAATATAAAATGAATTTTTAGCTTTTTTCAATTCATGATGTATCATCCACATGTAAAAAGGACAAATCTGTTTAAATTCCTACGTACGTTTCACTTAAACAACACAATCAAGTGACAAAATGTGTGTTGTACTCTAATCCTACTGACCTAAACATGACCTTTTGATGACCTTTTGACCTCCATAAAAACAATCAAAAATTGATAACATGGCTGATTTCATCAATCCTTGCAAATAAATTATGCTGAGTGGTCAAAGGTCTTCTGTTCTCAAACTTACAGCTTCAAGACTATTGCGAAACACCATCAGCAGGTGGTCTTCTGTGACAGCGTTAGGACCGAAGGAATCTCTCATGTTATCGACAGCCATTTGAAAAAACTGTGAAAAAAAAACATATGAGAATGCTAGAAAAATTACAAAACAAAAACATACAATTTGAATTTGTCCTGCCCTGGTTTAACACGCAACAATTGTTTGCAGTCATTTCAAAATACATGAAAAATTCACACACAGTCAGTAAATCAAGTGACAGTGCCGGCATATCAAGTCCTAGCACCTCAAGGTTTAAGGACCAGATTTTGTTGTGACAATATTGTCCTTTGGACTATATGCAGACCCAAATCGTTTGGGTCTTCAAACATAATTTAATATAAACATCTGATAGATAATAAATGATTGACTATAAATCGGAGGTTTAAACACCATCGCAGCACCACGAATGGGAATAATAGCACAGACATCTAAGAACCAATTTTCTTCACTGGATAAAGAAAATAATTTTTTTGTACTGTCAACTGCAAAATTTTGGTACGGACAATTACTGCACTGTGTTCTTGCATAATACACTGTCTGTGGATAACCAACTGCAAAAGTTGTGGTCTGTGATACAGGTGAACATTGTGTAGGTACATGAAAATGCAGTTGTTGTGTGGCAACAGGTGAGTGAGGAGTAAAGTTAATACACAAAATATTGAATAATATGATTGTCAGCAGTTGAATTAAATGCTGAATGGAGCAGGTATGGTCCATCAGAGATTTGTCCCAAGTTAAACAATGCGGAAGTGCCAACATGTAGTTCACCATGCTTCCTCCATCTTTCAGCTTTTGTCACTGTTTTATGCTTTGATGTACAGGAAAAACAAATAAGGTGTGAAGAGTGAAGACCAATAGTTTTGTATTTACTAATTTAATTATGTGTATATAAAAGGAATTTGCAGGACAGGATGAGATTTTACACATTTCTGTTTGCTTTCAAGACAGAAAACTCATTTTCTTTTTCTGGCAAAATGCCAAACATATGTCAATAATTGTCATGTTCTGAAACAAAGGCTTAAAACAGGGATGTAAGTGCATGGTAAAAAAAGCACTGAAAATAGGTTGTACAGGTGCAAGCCATCCTGGGGGTGGGAAATAAGGGGTCCCCCTCCCCTTTTGAAAATTTTTTATGTTAGGAGAGAGCTGAGGTACTGTACAAAACACACAATTTACAATACGCAATAAGATACAGAAACAGCGTGTAGTTTACGTGTTTTCCATTTGAACTTCAACAAAACTTCCTCCAATGTTTTCAGATAAGTTTCCGTACTTCCAGTTGGCAAAAAATGGTTGGAGCACAGGGGAAATGCAGTGGTATCAGCCCATTTTTAAAATATACGGAATTCCACATTAATACGGAAAACTTACATCCTTGATGAAATTACTTCCCTACTATTAAAAGGACAACAGCATTATCTCAATATGATACAAATAGAGCCACAGGGCCCTTGCTGCCGTGCTGTCTTCACAAAATGGAATCATGGTATTAGCAACCAGATGACAACTACATTGTTAAAGTGTCACGTTAAGTGAATAATTTATCCGGTATCACATCTCAATCTGCTACACAAACATGACAAAATTGCTGTACAAATAGACTATTGTGCAGCAGGTTTTGTGCATGTATACAACATTAAGTTTTCTTTGATATTGACACAAAATACCAAAGAAACCTGAAACATACCGTAACTACACAAACTACAAACACTAAATAATTCCCTTAAACTGGGTTGATATCGATTTGTGAGGATTTGGAATGCTTACAATATCATTAACCAGTTGAGTTTCACCACAAAAAGTTGTCAAAATGTTTGACAAAGTACCTTGGCTTGTACTTGGCTGGTGTTTACCTTGGCAGTACCTTGGCTTGTACCAGCTTATATTTCTACCTTGGCTTACACTGGCTGTGTGCATATGGAGGAGTGCTGATATGAAAAGTGTCTGGCCACAAATTTCCACAAACCAAATTCATAAGTTAACGACTCATTCGTTAATGTTTGTTTGTTTTTGACACATGGGGATCTCTAGTTGGCCATTCGCCAATTAGTAGTTGAAAGAAACTGGTCAGGTTTTAAAATAAGACAGTTACTCCTACAGAATATGTCAAAGTGTTCCTTTATCAAGTCAAACATTCTGTATAACAAAGACATAGTTACAACATTTACAGTGCCCTTCCACTGACTAACGCATAATGAGGATACATACCTGTGCATAGTACTGGAATACTTTCTGTATATCTTTGTTGATCCTACGCTGTAAGGTACACCTTAGGATTTCCAGTGCTGGTAATGGGTTGAATGAAGGGTTTCCATTTCTACAAGAATAAGTGTATGAGAATGGTCAATTTGAAACACTAATTCACCTCTCTAAATAATTTTGACTTAGTGATCTGCCAAGATTGGTGTAAATTTCTCATAAAAAAAAGAAAACATAAGAAAGTCAACAAATAAGACCATGCCTTTAAGTTAAAGGTATTGCAAGTTTTCAAAACAGAGTCACCAAACTGTCCGAACTTTCACGATGGTCGACATGAAAGCTAGAAAAACTGCAAACCAAGAATTTGACCTACTTGCAAAAGGGTTAGGAGAATAGAAGAATGGACAGCAGATTTGGAAAATATGTACAGTAAACTGAATAAAGTGGAAAAAACCTTTGCTTTCCTGGTAGTGTTGTACTTACTTTCCTTTAAAGCTTAATCCTTGTTGCTTTGTTATCCTGTGGTGCTTGCTGGAAGGGAATGTCTTCATTGTCATGCAAAATGGATTCCCCTAGAAACAAAGAAAGGATGGGAGGAGTTGCGATTAAAACAGATGACAAAAAAGTCGATATGATTCCATAACTCACAAAGGAGAAATAATAATTTGGAGAAAATGACTAATTTCTTTCCTCTGGGCATGGGAAGTTATCATATCGTGGTTCCATGTCCAATGGTGTGTGGCAAATGTTTATCAACCACATCATAACTTATGAATGATGATAATTGTAAGTCGACAATCGCTGCATCATCAGGACGTGTCATGCTGCAAGACATTGGGCAACTTAATGGAGGGCAAGTAGATGTGATAAAAGACTCTCTGAGTCTGAGCCACACTTTCGAGCAAAAAGAAAAATTTAAGCTCTGTTTTTCTACCACTCGAGGATGTTCCTTCAGTTTCCATCTAGATACTGTAATTGAAATACAAGATGCATGGTACTGGAATAGTAAGATGGAGACTGCAGACAAAAGGCAGGTAAAGTTTTTGTCGTAACTACCTACCCTACTTTCAGAACAATGATAAAAAACAATAAAAGTTATCTATGTGTGTTTAAAACAAGGCCTGATGGTCATATTGATGTTTTTAACTCAATGCTCTCGTCTTGCCAACCACAATTAAAATGAATCCTGTGGGATTTTGCAGTAACATCTCTCCACTGCTGAACTTTGAGGCAATTCTTAAAAGTTTGCATACATTAAGAGTACAACGACAAACAGATGATCTAATCCTCAGTTAGCAATAATTTTATCCCAAGTCAATGCGGCTTGTTTCACAATTCTAGTCATATACAGGGGGTTTAATTACGAAAAAGTGGCAAGTTAATTTGTCGAGTGAATGTCAAAATGGAATAGTGATTTTGATAGAGGGACGAAGTAAATATAAGTATGTGAAATTCATGACTGACAAAAAATTCTCAACTAAAAGCAACAATTTTTTGGACAAAACAAACTACAGTATCTATGTTGTATTTTAGTTGTCCACAGCAAGGAAAATCTCAACTCATTTTTAAGACTAAAGTTATTAAAATACTATATACATGTATGCTAAAATTTATAAATGCTCTACAGTCACCTGCTCTGCTATAGTGATATGACTCGCACTCTAGGAAGTTAAGTTTACTCAATTAAAAATATGTGTCTAACTACATCCTAAAAGTCCAATTGATACACTGTTTGCAATTCAACAGCCTTGCACTTTGTACTGTTAAGATTTTCACTTTGAAATTACAAAACAGATAATCAACTCCATGGGGAACTATGATAGCAGAAACTTCACCCTTTACGTATCATGAAAAAGAGACAAGGGTACGGGACATTCCTGGCACATTAATTTGTGATAACCTCACCATACTGTTCTGCAGTATACTCTGCTTCCTAGCAAATCTGTCGTTGGTCCAAGGTGGAGTAGAACTACCCAAATCTGCCATCATGAAACTGTCGATAAAACGAGCTGATGAGGAAGCTATAGATCCAAGAAATAAACAAAACAAAACAGTGCTTTATGACAAATTTTAATGTACAGTAGGATCAAAATTGTTCTGTAAATTTTAGGGCTCAATATAAGCTTGGAGAAGGGCACAGCTAAAACAAGCAAATTGGCTACAGGTCTATGTTATTTGACAAGACATTTACTGTGAAGCAAGACAGTCATCAGCCTAGTACGGGCCGAACAGCCACAGCTACTTATCAGTGTTGGTTATTGCGAGCTCTTTTATGCTATAAGATAGATTCATTTGAAAAATATGTGATATCCACTCTCCATTTCAAACTGGAATATGAGTTGTACAGTACAGGCTATCACCTGGTCAAAAACTGTTGTTCTTCGTCAGTGTTTCAGGGAAGAGAAAGTAGGTGAAAAAGTCACCTGTCACAAAATCTGAGTGCGAACTATGCACTCAACTTCCACATGTCAACAGACCAATGGGAATGGATATTAATGAATATTAATACATGCAAAAATAGGGATCAAACAATGTTTTTTGTAATGACTATGATATATTTCCACTGTGTTTGACCTTCACTGACAAATTTTCAACTCATATTCCAACTTGAAAACATGCAAAATGTGTTCCTGTTGATGAGTACACTGTCAGGTACATGTGGCGAGATACTGTCCTGTAAATGCCATGCTCTTGAAAAACAAAAAAACAAACAAAACATGATGTAAAGCCATTTCACTTTAGTTGACTGCTGTGATGCTTAAAAAGTATAATAACAATCATACTTAAATGGATTTGTATACATAGTGCCATTCCAGCCCCACAATTACAGCTGCTCATGGTACTTCACAAATCACATTATTGTCTACAATCGATAGAGTTATAACTACACCAGTAGCAGATTTCTTTGACAGTTTGCACATGGCTTGGGACTGTTAATGGATACATTTCAGGGTTTGTGCAGATGTAATGTACTGTAGGTGGCTTGCAAGTCAAAACATCTTCAGACCAAAGCATCCCTGTACTAAAGCATCCCCATCATTATGCGGTCTGTAGAAAATTGGCAGTACATAACACAATGTCTATGAAGGAATATTGAGTCAATCACTACCAAAAA
>VJOZ01040297.1:0-11529 GCA_009801055.1 Stichopus horrens | reverse complement strand
AACTTGTGAAATTTTATGTCAAGGTAATGTCTAGTTGATCTATCAAATTTAATATCGAGAAAATTCTGAGAAACTTGAGCAAGTTTTACTCCACTTAAAATGAAGATGTTATGTTGAAAAGGGCCTATACTTAGTTGTGCGCTGCGATAAGGCATTTTTTCACAAAAGAGTTTTCTACTCGCCAACTGGTGGTGGAGCTTCTCCCAACAGGCTCGGATCCAAGAGGGCTTTCCTGGCCTGAGACCGCTAACCCCCTTACTCTATATCAGCAATACCATACAAAAAATTATAAAGTACAGTCTATAGGGGAACATTCGGGGGGATTTTCTACATACATAAAAGTTCAAAGGCTCACTTACTTTAGTTGTGCCAGGTGTCCCACAACTACCCATCACAACTGAAACACATGTTATATACAATTTTCTTTTATATGTCATCTGTCATATCTGCCGTAAATGTCTTATGTCAATGTCTCATCTGGCATATGTCGTTTTTAATCAGTGAACAATATTTCCTTGGCTTTGTCTACAGCGCACTCTCCTACCTTGATACTAAGTAATTGACCAGGAGTGCATGGCGATTTTAGCCAGAAGAAACATCATATAACCACGACAGATCGATTTATCCAGTCACAGTCATTCTGTGACGAATAAAGTTGACTTTATTTTACCGAGTTACATGTTAGAGCAATTTTTTTAAATTTCCCAAGATATCATGTTACTAGACAAATTATAAATTGTCATGGTATACGGATTAACGTTTTCTGTAAATAACAGACTAGATTCAGCGTTAGACGTAAACTTGTTTCAGTAATATCGTTGTTTTTGCTTTTTGTTTTTCAGTAAACTGTTGTAAAATTTGTTTACTAGACATATCCAAACAGTTTGACGAATTTTCGAGGTAGCATTTCAGACTTAAATCTACATCTCGATAAGAATTTCATTGTTGTGGCGATGCCCGTTTTCAAGACTATTTACAACTCCTCACAGAAACAGATCAATAGCACGCCCTCTATTAAGAAACTCAATTTGACAATTTGAGGGAAAATACTTCAGATATGTTTTTTACGTGCGGGGTCACTACGAATGACTGGGACAAGTGCAGTTTGCTAGAACCTCAAATAAACTTATTTCATGCTAGCAAAAAGGGGGAAATGGGAGCAAAATGGAACAAAGTGCTTATTCAAGGGATTGGCGTTGGTGATATGTACCCTCTCGAAGAAAATTCAAAGACTAAAATTTTCACGTACTTGTAAATCGTCTTATTTTAAATGAATTATTTATATGAATTGTTTGAATACACCACATCTGTGGTAACTTACTAACATGTATTCGACTAAACGATAAGGCCTATTTTTGACCTGGAACATAGGTCTGGTTTTGAAATGGGCATGCAAAAAATACAACTTTTGTCCGACCACCTAACTACTAAAAGCCATTACCATCCCTTTTTTATGAGTGTCTTTTAATTCTGAAGTTGTCGCTGTAGTAAGAAAGGGGTGGCACTTTTGCAAAATTCGACTTGTATTCTAAACACCCAAAACTCAACCAAACTGATCTCAATTTTTGCTGTGGCTCTGAGTCCACCAGTATCATCATGCAGATAATGAAGGTGCTACTAGAAACTGACTTACCTTTAGGACGTTCCCACCTACCACCAGAAAGATGCCGATTACGAAACATAGTGAAATCTTCATGACTGACGTGATTCTCTGTCGACTTAGTTTACTACCTGAAAACTGTTCGTTTACTTTGGTGAGGCTCTGCCAAGATACACCAGTCGATTAAAGACGAGTTCTTTTTATATAGGCCTACCTCTGTTTTAATGATTTTAGGGAAAGCGGTGTTTTGAAAGACTTAATTTGTCTAATAATTGCAGATAACAGCCTATCAAACACATCATTCATTTGAAGCTCCTGAAATTACAGTTTAATTACAATTTAGTTGAACTGCTTTTAATCCATTGCATAATGAGACTGAAATCCCCTGAAATGATTGCAAAACTTAGTTATGATTTTTTTAACGTACGATAATCGGTATAGGCGTACGGTAATTATATTCCATTATTCAGCGTAGGCCTAATGATCACAATTCTCGGTTTAATTTTACTGAACACATGCTGCTATATATTACAACGCCTTTAGGTCTAGTTGATATAAACTGGTAAAAACTTTCTACATCTTAATTGAAGTTTTTTTTTGTATTTAGAAGCAGGTTGAACAGCGTAGGTTAATGTAGGCGGCATTATGATAATTGGCGAGAATTATAGCCAACCCCACGCAGAAATTGAAGGATCAAGGAATGAAAAGTAAGGGAAAATATCCCCAGTCACAAAATCTGAAAGAGATTTATGCATTCATCTTCTAGATATCTGAATATGACAATTCCTTGGACATTTTTGTTGGCCCTACAAAATCCAGACTATGTAAGAAAGCACAGCGGTCACTGTTACTTGAAATCAAACAAACCAATGAGAATGGATATGAATTTTTATGCATGCAAAAATGGGGTTAAAACAATTTTTTTTGTAGCTGTTATGATATATTCCATGGAATTTGACTTACATTGACAAATTTCCAACTCATATTCCAGCTTTAAACTGGTGAAAACATCATCTCTCCTGCTCCCCACCCTCATTCAGTTATCCAGGTTGGCAACTCAGAAATGCTTCTTTGAAATATCAATTTCTCATCATGGCAACCATGGGAGTGGATCATGAGATCTCAAGTAAGTCCCCCCCTATTTTTTTCAAAGTGATGAATGCTAAAACTGTGGTGAATGGTTAAAATAAAGAATATTGGACACTCTTCTTTATCTCAAACGTCGACATCGTCATCTTGTGTTATAATTGAAGGTTTCAGCTATGCTGTGACTGACCATAGGCTATGTTTTTAAACTTGCACCCAAATATCATTACACGATTTACCACAAACACACTTTCCAACGTCCTTTTTTATGAAAGGAGGATGACTCTCCCCTCAAACACCTCCCGGTAGGACGACTAGTCGTCAATTGTGATACCTACACCTATGGAAATGGATCCAGCCGTTGGCAAACTATTATGATCATGATTACTAAAATTGTTAGTTTGAAAAGTAGAGTAAGAAACTTAATTGACACTTTACAGTCGGGTTGAACTAGTTTTCATCGTGTATGACCTTTAAATCAGTGTTTTTTCTTCCATGTACCATATTCCTTTAGCACTCAAGAATTGAGGTTCATGTGCTTGGGAGGGCTATTTCATTACCGTCCTACCACTGATTGCCTTGTATAAAACTTTGTTCATATTCCACGAAAGAGACAAATGATGACGTCACACTGATGTCACCAGTACACCGGTGCACAGTTTGTATGGCTAGAATACAATCCCACTGCTAAGGACGCTATTACCTCGCTCTGTGGACAAACTACATACAAACTATGCGTTACAGCTTCGCTAAATTGGATTATCTATCGTGAATTACTAGACTGCATATTTATTGGCTGGCACGACGTATGCTTCAAACTTGCTACTGTCAAAGTCACAGTCCGTAATATCAGCGTTTTAAAACTTGACTGAGAAAAAATGTAAAAAAGTAGCATTTTGTCGGTTTGTTTTAGGTAAGTTCGCAAAGTTCATTTTGTTAGCACAGTTTTTACAACGATCGGCATGCACCACGTACAGTACAGTAACTGTAGTCAACGTATCACAACTTGTAACAGTAAGCCTTCAGTGAAACTGGCTAATCCTCAACTTACTCGCCTAACTTGGTACCGTTAGTTAGGTTAAATGATCAATTTGTCACGATACACAGTGCGCCTGCAATTTCCAACGTTAAGTTCAACGCCAATTTCGGAAGCATGTTGTGAGTTTTTTTTTGCGATTTCGTTTAAAAATAGGAAAAATGTTTCCTTTCTTAATATTTGTAAGGCCAGGCTACACAGAGGGTACAGTAAATGAATGTCTAGTAGGCCTATGACTACCTTTGACTCTCTTTTTGGTAGGAAGTTTACATAATAGCAAAACAGTATTTTGACAGCAGCTTGCTTGAAGAGAAATGCCGATTTATCCTTTTAAACAACAACTATTGTTCAGAATCATGGTTCATTTGGTAAGATTTTATTACAATGACAATTACCTTTTACTAACTAGGATTTTATTCTTAATTGGTAATTTTTAAATGAAAGAGAATGTAGCTACCCCAGATTGGAAAGCTTGCAAAATGCATGGTGGATCTGTATCCTTTTTGCACAGCTGGGCAACAATGCTGAAATTTTTGTGTGAGGGATGAATTATCCACCACCGCAAACTTTCCAGTCTGCGGGTTGCCACTCCTGATCATAATGTAAACCCCCAAAATAAATCAAACTTGTTATCACTCTATCACTGTAATTTGTCACAACAGTCACATCTAGAGTATGTTTTGCCATACAATGTGGAACTGGCAGGAGCAGTGAGCTTTGATCCCTACTGCCCAAGTGAAACTTATATCGGAGTATAGGAACTGACATACAGTAACTGCAGCTATAGACTTGTTTGAGAGTGACAGCTTAATGGGTCAAGCTAATTAGGTACATTTTGTGCACATGATGGGTTCTACTATTAATCATCATGTATCCACAACCTCTCACAATAATACATGCACAGATATTGAATCCACATATCCTTTGAATGCTGTACCTGTTATTTATAGGTGTGAGACAATTTGTTGAAATAACAAGTTTATTCCTGCAGGTACTAAGATTTTTGGATTTAAAAACGTCATCGATCCCATTTTTTGGAAAAGGAGGGGGCTTTACATAAGCCAGAGATGGCTGTCTGCCCCAGTTTTCAAGACCCCATCGACATTTGATGCCGGTGGGCTCCGATAAATCGGTAAATCGGTAAACATGTTCTTTAAGGAAATGTAGCCTGTATGTACAGTAGCTATGATTCCTCTAGAAGAGAAACAGAGACCAAAATCGGTGAAATTTCCAGCAATTGTGCTATCTCAAGATCTGCTTTGTTTGTCAAGGCATACTGAGAGCAAGTAAATTGGTGTAATGTTCAACTCTGTGAAGGTGACTTCTGTGAAACAGAACAGTACCATACAGCAGTTCAGTCTGTACCATTATCCTATACTCATAATGCAGTGTTTGTGGATTGTGTTGAAACAGTGATTGAGAAAAATTGCAGAAATTCACAAAAGAGCAGAAGTAGCCGGAAGCCAAACTTTTTGACTTGGAAGAAGCCCTTGAAAGAAGGGAAAGAAATCAGTGGGATGAAATGCTCCATGGAAAAGCTTGGCTGCCTCTCTGAAACCCTGCAAGCCAACTTAAAGCTGGAATATGAGTTGTACTGGCAGTCGCCTGTTCATTTACCTTTGTTCTTCATCATTGTTTCAGGGAAGAGTGTACATGTCGGGGAAAAAAATCATCTGTCACAAAATCTGAAAGAGAACTATAGGACATTCCCCTTGCAGATATTTGAATATGAAAATTGTCTCAACATTGTTGTTGTCCCTACTGTACAAACTTGAGACTGTTTAAGAAAGCATAGCAGTCAATCACCATTACTTGAAGTCAAACAGAAAAACAGGGAGCTTAAAATAAGAACATGGACTTTGATCAGTCCTACAGAGTTGGCCCAATGGCAAAGGACAGTAAAATTAGAGTCATTATAGTAAAGTTTACCACAAATTCTACACAGAATTAGCCATTTAAAAGCTAAGGGAACTTAAAGGTACTGGAATTGTGATCAAAGAAGAACTGAGGAGAGTTTGCCAGAAATTACTTCGAGCAACGTTGGATCTACCTGGCAAAGGCTGGCATCAGCAGTGCATAAACCAAAGACGTTATCTTCGTTGCACTAATGAAGAAAGATTGTCATGATGTTGCTCAGAGAGTAAAGAGTGTATTCTAGATGACTTAAGAAAAACTAGAAAAAAATTAGGCAGGTTTCAAAATGGCAGACTGTTCTGTCTTCATCTGTTTCAACCACCATACACCCTTCCATATCCTGCACAGCTTTGTGTCATATGTATGTATATATATAAAGTGATAAAACAATAAACCCAACAAAGTTTGTATTGTGCAAGACATTCTTTTTTTATATAAATGTAAGCAAAAAATACTATGTTATAATTTCTAAAATAATTTGTTTCACAGGGCCAACATTAAGTCCCATTTGTGCCTCCAGGGAGAATAAATGATCATGTAGGAAGACGGATTTAGAGCACAGAACTTTCAGATTTTGTGATCGCTGATGTATCAATGAACCAAATCAACGCTTTTTCAGTTGTCATGTGAGAGTCCTTCAGGGTCGACGGTAGCACATTGCATGCAACTGTGATAAACTAGTCAGAGGAATGCCCGGCACGAAAGCGCATCGCCCGCAACCTATCCAGTCATGGACAGAAAAATCCACTAAGGCTTTTGACAAAGCGAAAGAGAATGGCACCTTGTCGTCCCCAAGAGTATTGTACAATAAAGGCAGGACTGCTATACCAGTCAAATCAACTGTTGGGGGAGAATGGGAGTTGCAGACATGTCAGGTATGTGATTTGCATCGTTCACATCTATATTGGATAAACAAACTAAACTAATCCAGTCTATTTAATCCTAAAATTAACAGCTCTGAAGTTCTTGAAACACCACCCAGTTAACTGTCCATGTGTATGTATATACAAACGTTCTAAAATGTGGTACCGTACGGTACCTCAATTGTGGGTAATCTCAGATTAATGGTGACTTTCACTCCTTCCATTCCAGTCAGTGTCTCTGCTGTTATTTATGCAAGCACCTGCACTGTTCCACCAGTTGCAGAGTTCATGATACCACAGTCATGTGATGTTTAAAGCCAGCTTTACTGAAACTTTATGTATGAGAAACCACAATATTACAGTCAAGTTGCAGCATTTGGTAAGCTGTGGCTTTCCCTTAGCATACATGTACAGCCCCTTCCTGCTGGTAAAATCTGGAGTAACACAATATCTGAAGGCCAAACATTTCTTATGACTGTTGCTTCTCTCCTGTTGACACATGACTGACAGTATCTACTGTAGATAAATTATATATTGTTTCATTAGAGACTCTTAAAATGCTACAATGCAGTATGTGATAAATTGGGACATTCTGTAATTATGTAATCTGCAATTCATAGTTCAAACAAAAGAGCCCACCGGCTGCTGTGTGCTGCAGTTTTCCCCCAAACTGGGTATAAATTTAGTTTGCAGGACAGACTCTGTGGTCTGCCTTTAACATGCAAAAACAAAAGTTGTGTTATATTTTGCATATTTTTTTTGTAAATTTTCTATAACTTCTACTGTATGTTTAAATTGTGCATATGTGATATGTTTGACTAGCTGTAGCCCACGATTTCCTTTGAGGAAACAGCAACGAGATACTTTTTTTCATGTACTTGTACCATGTGCTTCAAGAGTTGATTCACAAATGAGAATTTAGTAACAAATGAAACATGAGTACAAAATGGACAAGATACAGGACTGTAATCTGTACAGCAAATTCTATGATATTAGTTTTCCTAACTTGGTAGAGTTGGCACTTCTTGTAAATTTCCTAGATTTACAAAATGTACATGGCACTATTCAGTACAGGTATCTTTTTCTCACTGACGCAGCTACTGCACACTTTTTGTCAATTTCCATGACAATTTTTAGAGTCAAAGGTAAGAATTCAATCAGGTCATCTATCAGTTCAGATAATATGTTGAGGAAACTTGTTGAGCTATTGTCATTCATGCTGTATTTATAGCTTTCTACGGTACTGTGCAGGTATGCAACCCAACATGTTGTTTGCAGTACTTACGCGTAACAGTGCAACCAGTTTCACTGTTTCACAAATTCTTGAGCAGTTAGTTATTGAAATTAGCCTATACTATTATAATGTACAGTACCCTACTACCAACAGAAGTAAGTGCTCAGCTGTGCAGTCCAGATCTTAGCCGGTGGAGAGTTAGTTGCTTGCATACATGGTCCAAATTTACAGCACTGATGGTTAATCCAATGCATACTGGACCTGTAAGTCTGTATTGTACCAATCCCTACTTCAGGTTCAATATTATGTTAGAGGTATGATTTATTTAAAGATTTTCAGTCCCACCAAACATCCCAGGGTTGAATACAATTTATTTTTTGTTTCTTTTGTCAAAGATTGAATTTCCTCACGGGTATGTGATATGTGATACATACTGTACACTTGGGAGTCACCAAATCCCATATGTATGCTTTTGTGTTGAGTCTGTTGTTTGTTAAAGGATTGTTACCTGGGTTGAATACCTCAGTCATATATGACCTTCTTCTTATGAATGCACTGTTTACCCCCTCAGACTATTAACTTCGTCATCTCACCACTCAGATTCTCCCTTTGCAGTGGCTCTGCTTTGATTCAAAAGATGCTTGTTTAGTTTACCACTCATATCAGCGTGCACTGCAGAGTATACAAGCGTGTGCCATGTTTGTTTAAGGGAGAGCAGTGGCAAGTTGAGAGAGACATACTTGTTCTGTTCTTTCTTCACCTCCTGATGACACCTCATGGTGCGTCTCTTATGGATGACATGATATGATACTCCCTTCCCAATTCTGTCCCAGGTGATATCAACTTCAGTTTAACTTATGAAATGTGTGGCTCAGATATAAGGAAGTATTTAAGTTCAAACGTGTGTTTACCTTTGACTTAGAACCCTATGAAGTAGGATACTGGTAGACCTTTGTAATATACATCTTACACAACTTTATGCGCTTTCTCCTTAAAAGGTGTAAGCATCTCCTAAATACATCTGTGCCAAAGAATGATCGTCCAATTACTGTGGCATAATGTAGTCATGTGTGCCCCAGAAAACAGGGAACATTGTTTTTTTTTTTTCACATGTTGACATCCTACACATAATGTTCTTGAGCATGTGCTTTCTGTCTCTCCCCTCCCACAGTGGCTTACAGGTACATGAAATGTTGTTTGGTTAAAGTTCACTAATATGTGCCTGCAATATGTTCCGTCAGGTATTCAGTATCATCAATAAACATCTGTAAAAGCTAAGTTCATCTCCTCAAAACATTATGCATGTGATGAGTAACGGAAGATGCATCATTTGAATTTTAAAAAATTTGGGTGAACAAATTATTTTTGAGCAACAAGTAACTGAATATGTATCTGTGAGAAACTTACTGTATGTCTTGGATAGGTGGTTACTGGTTACTGTCCTTCCTTATTTTGAAAAATCTGTTGTTCTATGTCCACATACATTGGTTTTAAAAATGTGGTTGTTTCCTCCAAAACAAACACCTTATTTCCTTTTAACTGAAGGTTCAAAGAAACAGTTAAAACCTTTTTTTTTTATCTATCAGAGCTGTGACCACATGTACATTTAAGGCAAATGTGAATTTAACTTACATTTTGTAAAAAAATGGAAAATGTTATAGTGATAACAGTATAGTACTGTAGCAAGTACTGTTGATTTTTTTTTCACAGTTCCTTTATTCTGTATGTACGGTAGAACTACAGTTGGTTTGGGCAACTGCACTTCTATTTTACAGTCAGTCATGGGGCTTACAGTGTCTTTGTGTGTTTGCTGATCGGGTTTGGAAGGCAAGCATATACTTGTGAAGACAATCTCCTTATTCCAATTACTTGTTTGAAATGTGGTTTTCAGAGTTCAATGGAGATAAGTATAGTACTATACATGTAGGTTTAATACCATTGTGGCACAAAATGGTACATTGATTCCCATACATATTGAAGATTTTGGAAACTGCATTCTGGTCTGTGATTTGGTGGAGTTGTTTGCTTTATCACTTGTTGGAATTGATCCAAGTGGTAGGTAAGAAGGTAAGAATTTGTCTTAGACCTACTTAGAGATTGTACTAAGGTTCATTTATGTGTAAGAAATTGGTCTATTTGTAGGGGGGAATTGTACAACGGTAGGTAGAAAATTAAGACTTGGTCAAAGGGTAGGGGGGAATTGGTGTACAATAGTTAGAATTTGATTAGACAGCTGTATGATACTATAATTTTATGTTTATTTAAATGTTTCTTCATCTTTATTTTTAAAAAGGAATTCACAGAATGGGTGAACAACATCCTCAAGAGAAACAAACATCGTCCAATCACAGATCTGAAAAAGAGTTTGTCTGATGGGATAACCCTCGTAAACTTACTGGAAGTTCTCTGTAAGTAACTTAATGGCTGACATTGGTTTTTCATGTGACACTTAACATGTCCTTTGCTCTCTTATAACTTGAACTGCATATTTATAGCTTTGTTACTGTAGCCTATGGAAGCATTTCATGCAAGTTTATTTTCCTTTTTATAATGTGAAGAGGGATGAATGTGACAAACAGATTCTAACTGAATACAATTGAACTTTGCAAATCAGTAACATCATGATGTTCAGTTTCTTTTGTATACCTAAGTATGTACCCTCCTGCTGTTTGTGTAGTGACCGAAAATAAACTTGGATTTATCAGTATGTATCAAATCAATATCGTTTAAATCCCTGTTAACTGATTTAGGCAGTGCTCACATACACTGTGGAAAACAATTGGTTTACCCCTTTTGTGAAAAATATTGTACTACAGTTCCTTGAAAGAGAAGCATTGATCACTGGTCGCCAGAACATTCGATTGTCAAAATTCCGTTTTCTCCCTTGGATAATTGAATCAGAAAACCTTCACCCTTCGTTCTCTTTTCATCGCTTTGCAAAAAAATTAATTAGCAGGTGCTCATCCGACACTCACACTCCCTCTCTTCAAGTGAACAGGTTGCTCTTTGGAGCCTGTCGAGGGACCTTTCGATCCTCCCTGCTTTCTTGTCAGTTTTGTCATCATGAAAAGGAGCTTTCAATGAAAGACCGATCAATGGGATTGTGCAATCGATCAATACTGGACATGTCCTAGTTCCCTTGGCTCGCTGTCTGCTTTGGTGATTGCCACGCATGATCTCTTTCCAAGAGAGGAGGTGTCATTCTGATGTGGCAGACATCGCTTGACGCCTATTCTAGTGTTTCCAGGAGTCTCTCCCAGTTCTAAGAAAGATGAATTGGGAACCAAGTGGAAATTAAAAGGCCTAGGTGACATTTATTCACCTGTCTTTAATTCAATGTTTTGAGTGGAACAATGGTACTACCTGTATTTAAAGGGAAATAGGGCATTTAGAATATACCAACATGGCATTCAAGGGAAATAGCTTTAATCATGTCAGACCATTCAGTCTCATCAATAGACATCTGCCAAAGATCATCACCTCAAAAAAATTATGCATAGGATGAGTAATGGGAGATACATCATTTGAATTTTGAAAAGTTTGGGTGAACAAATTATTTTTGAACAACAAACTACTGAATTCCTATGTGTGAGAAACTTATTTCTTGAAAAGGCTATTGGCCTTCCTTATTTTGAATAATCTACCATTCTATGTCCATAAATATTGGTTTTAATAATATGGTTTTTTTCTGTAAAACAAATGCCTTATTTCCCTTTAAGTCAAATGCAGAGTTTCTTGTGATCAGTTTTGAATGGCACATTGAATTTCCCGCTTGTTCCTTGACATGTTGCTTTAA